>JBBIGA010000022.1:9750650-9790379 GCA_037576975.1 Alestes dentex | reverse complement strand
ATAGGGCTAAGTGGAGACAGATGATTCGCTGTGGCGACCCCTGAAGGGTAAAGCCGAAAGAGAAAGAAGAAGAAGATGGGAATCTGCAGTCTGTCTTTTTTCTAACTTCTGCCTAAATTAACCCAGTCCCCATTTGGTTAATCCCTATTTGTTTAAATAACTTTTTACCACTGTTGCCCAGGCAACCACAGTGGAGGACATGGAAGCTCGGCTGGACTGTGGTCTGGTGAAAGGTCATGCCTACGCAGTGACGGACGTGCGGAAGGTACGCTTGGGCCATGGTCTGCTGGCTTTCTTCAAGTCAGAGAAGCTGCACATGATCCGCATGAGGAACCCTTGGGGTGAGAAGGAGTGGAGTGGGCCCTGGAGTGACAGGTGAGTGACCTGCACTAGACTGCTATACTCTTGAAATTCTAACTGGTTCTTGGCTAGGAAAAAACCCAATTGGTATCAAACCTGCAGTTTCCTCCTAAAGTCCAAAGAGGTCCAATTATGGGAATTGGACATGCCAAATTGCACCTAGGTGTGTGTGTGTCTGTGTGTGTGTGTGTTAGTGTGTTCTTCTCTGTGTCTGGCCTGTGATGGACTGGTGACAAGTCCATGGTGTTTCTCTACCTGTTGCCCTATGACCAGTGCACCCCCTTGACCCTGGTTAAGGTTAATCAGCTCAAGTAATGCATGTTATACTACATTTAGTCAGGGCTCTCAAACCAGGCCTCATGAATCTCAAGAATGTCAATATTTTTGGTATGTCACAATTCTCCACAAGTAAGGAAAGAACAAACAAGAAGACAAACTGGTTTGAGAGCCACTACTTTAGGTAAAGAGTTTTTAAATCTGGAATACATTACAAAGGTGTAAATGAATGTGGAGTGACTCTTTAGTATAAATTGCCTCTATATTTAAATTACATTTTTGTGATAGTTCATAAAATTTGTGTTATTAATTCCTTCTTTATTCTTTTTACAAACAGAGATATTGCTACTTTGTCTTTAATGGCAGTGTAATCACGAACATCCACAGAGACCTGAGAAACATCTCGCGTTCCCTTCCCGCGAGACACTGTCATTCTAAGTAACACAGCCAAAATGTCTATTCTTGTCACTCGCCAGTGTGAAATTGAGAAATCAAACAAGGCAGGTGGGGCTAACATTGGGAGCTGGTGGGGTAGGAAGGGAGAGGGGAATCAGGGCCTTTTTCACATCCAAATCAGCCCTTTTAAATAACTGCCTTCTTGTTTTCGACAGTCATGCTAAATTTCCCCCACAACTGAAACTGAAAGCAAATTAAAAAAAAAAAAGATTTTTCCTACTGTGTTCACCTGCTGTTTAAGCTCTGCAGCAGCACAGCTATGGGTTATATATTGACCCCTGAATTATTTACCCAGCAGCCAGACAGATCTTATTGAAGCAAAGGCATGTGCAACTGTAACCTTTTTCATATTTCAGCCTGATGCAATATTAATTAAGGGTTTGATGAGAAGTGCTGTTGTGATGATCACTGTGCTCCAGAAATCTCTGAGACACGTGTGTTTCAGCCTGTGTTTGAACACTATGTAAATAATGCCTCTTTTTGCAGTTCAGAGGAGTGGAAGAAAGTGAGCAAGAGTGAGAGAGAGAAGCTGGGTGTCACAGTTCAGGATGACGGAGAGTTCTGGTAAGGACTTTGGTCTTTATTTATGTGTGTGTGTAAAACCTGCTTTTGCTTTAGATTCAAGCACAGTCATGTTAGACATGTAATAAGAACCACATCTTGTCTCACACTTCTTCTCTGTCAGTATACAGGGTTGGCTTATTTAGTTTAGTCGCTAATACATCCAGCTACACAGTGTGTCTTGATGGGCAGTTGCTAAAAACTTGTTTGGTCAACACACTAAGTGATAATTTGGTGAAAAGTCCCAAGTGTAGCTGATCCTTGTATAAATGAAGACACGATGCTTGAAGATATTTTTGGACTCAGGTTTGCTTCTTTTCCTTTGTACTTTAACTATAAGGCTAGGTAGCAATAGAAGCTTAGATATAGCAATTAACATCTTGCAAATTGAATGCAAAACTACATTGAGTTGTTCAGCACCGTGTGATGTTAAACAGTCTGTGTGGTTTCTGACATTGTGTGATGTACTGTACTAAGTTGTACCACTGAACTTTAACTCTGTACTGTTGAAAGTTTTTAAAGACAGCAATACAGGCACATCAGTCATACAGTGTCAGAAACTAAATAAAGAAGCCAGTTTATTTAAACACTCTAGAATAGCAATTTCCATTATCTGTTAGCCTTGTAGCTCCAGCGCAAAAGTAAAGAAGCAAATTTGCATGCCAGTTATGTTTCATATGATCAAATACATTTGGGGCAGGGGGAATTTATTGATTTAATTTATCAGTCAAGCAGTCAACCATTCTGTGCTAAGCATTCTGTCCTGATCATGCCCTTAGGATGAACTTTGAGGATTTTTGTCACTACTTCACTGACTTGATCCTGTGTCGGCTGATCAACACATCCTACCTGAGCATCCATAAGACATGGGAGGAGGAGGTGATGAGGGGCTCATGGGTGTACCGAGATGACCCACTGCGTAACCGCTCTGGAGGCTGCATCAATCACAAAGCTACCTTCTTGCAGAACCCTCAGGTTAGTGTGTGAATGTGTTGTTTGCTTTAGAAATAAAGGATTCTGGGGAGTTTTAAGAGTGTGTTTCTCTTTCCAGTATGTGTTTGATGTAAGAAAGGTGGAAGATGAGGTCTTGATCTGCCTGCAGCAAAAAGAGAAAAGAGCCACTTCCAAAGAAGGCAAAGGAGAGAACCTGGCTATTGGATTTGACATCCATCGGGTACTGACATATGCACAGTTGCCGGTTTATTAGGTACACTTACACATTGTTTGGCCATTTTTGAGAATGGTCTACATTGCAAATTATATCTAGTCAGCAGTGGTCCTGTTTTGGTACATTGACACACATGGTCGAGGGCTACAGTTGTGCATCTATGCAATAGATAAGGTAAGTGTACCTAATAAAATGTTAGTGAAACTCACACATGAATACAAAGCATGGTACAGTAGACATTCACACCAAATGTAATGTAATGAAAATTGCATTGTGGCATGCATTACCATACTGTACAGAACTGGCTCTGTCCTTGAGAAATATGTTATATGTGATTGATATGATTTGTTTGACAGTTCTGTTGATGACAAATGAAGTTATGTCCTGAAAAGGGGCTAATATGCCTTCTCTCCCACCAGGTGGAGCTGAATAGAAAGTATCGTATGCACTCAGCCCAACAAAAGGTTGCAGGCTCAATCTACATAAACTCACGCTGCGTCTTCCTGAGAAAAGAGCTGAAAGAGGGCCGTTATGTCATCATTCCCACAACTTTTGACCCTGGCCAGCAAGGAGAATTCCTACTCCGAGTTTTCACTGATGTGCCTTCAGACTGCAAGTAAACCATTTTCCTTCATTGTTTCAACTTTCTCTCACTCTTGTTAATTTCATGTGTTGCTATCTTGGCTTGGACAAATAACCACCCCAAATCTCCTGAATGAACTCTAAATCCTTCAGTTTCCACATTGCTGAGTGCTTTATTATGCCTGATCAGTAATTCTGAAGACTGTTCTGATATCATCTTGTCCCCATTATGTCACCTTAGAGAGCTGACCCTGGATGAGCCTCCTCAGACGTGCTGGACGGGCATGTGTGGGTATCCTCAGCTGGTCACCCAGGTGCATGTGCTGAGTGCAGAGGGCCTGCAGGGCCAAGACTCCAATGGAGGTAAACTTTTCCAGACAGCATGCAACCTGTATATGTCTGTGTACATATCCACTATTTAATAGTCTGTTCCTTACTGCTTTTGATCATTTGAAAGATTGCCCAAACAATGTGATAAATTTGTCTTTGAAACTGAAGCTGATAATATTGATCAGTTTCATTCTGTATGGTCATTTAAGCTTCCAGTAGTTTTAGTTAAATAGTGCTTTACTGACTTTAACAACATTCAGTTTTTCATATTTTATTTTCTTTGAGGTAAAGTTCTTCTCAATTTTAGACTCGGATCCTTTTGATATATTTCTCATTATGGTGTTTTTATTAAGTTTACTGCTACAGCTTGTAATAACTCAACACACCTCTTACTAGCAACTCTTACTGGATGGTGTAGTGGTTAGGGTGTTGGCCCTGCAATCAGAGGATTGGGGTTCAAATCCCAACCGCCAGTGTCACCGCTGAGGTACCCTTGAGCACTGCTTCACTTGGTAAATGGGTTAAATGCAAAGAAATCATTTCAGTTGTGCTTAAAGAAAGAATCTTAATCTTACCAGCACTGTATCTTTTCACCACAATATAAAACAATATGCTCTTTTATCAGCCGATCAGTGGTATTTTCACAACTAATCAAACGTGATCAGTCTGTAGGACCTTAGTTTTGATAGCATTAATTTAATCTTAGCTTGCCATTATTTAGCTTATGGTTAATTATTTTAACTCTCCACATTTATACCCTTACCTATGTGGTTCCTTCTGTGGTAGGTTTCTCTCTGTGTATTTGACTACATCAGTGCTACTTTATGCTAGATGGCAAGGCCATTTGATTAGTGTCTCATAAGCTAAAACATACATGAAACTTTTTTAATTACAACCGACGATGCACTGCCTGCTTACTCACGAGAAATGGTGTGATATCAACAGCAGAGGTGTTGAATCTTCACGGCAGCGAGCATACATTTACTTCCCCCTAGGGAAATACAAAGACAGGGAGACCCAGTGTGCCTTGCTATAAATCAGTCTGAGAACTCTAATATGGCTGAGAACTCAAATATAAAATCCCCACCGAGTGGCTGGTATATTCTGCCTTACTGTAGTTTGTTAAATAAACTGCAGTCTTTAATGGATATAAGACATTCAGAATCAAGGCAAATTTACATTCACTCTGCACAGTACCTCTATTTATACTATTAGACAGTATGCCTTCTTTACAAGCTGTCTCAAATGTAAGGAGATAGTGATTTTCTTGAATTTCTACTTTATTCTAAGTGGATTTCCCACTTACTCTGGTGTTCCTAGCTGTAGCTCTCAATACTAATGTTGGCCATTAATACAAAATGTTTAGTCTCTTTTCCATGCAGTCTTACCCAAACATCTGTACTGAGGCAAGGATCTGGTGTTATTAAGGAGGGCAGAAATGGTATATGAATGAGGGCATGACAGCAAAGTGTCTTTTTCAGCCTCAGATCCATACGTGATCATTACTTGTGAGGGAGAGAAGGTTCGCTCTCCTGTGCACAAGGACACGCGCTGCCCCAGCTTTGACATCAAGGGGGTGTTCTATCGCAAAAAGCCCAAAGAGGGCATTCACATTGAGGTAAGTGTACACCTTCTTCAGTACATCTCCCAGCAATTTGATAATAATTTATTGCATTTTAAAACCACAAAATGTACAATAAACTAATTCTGTTATGTAGAATTATTATTTAAAAATGCACAGAATAAACAAATGCTAGTTGAGAATCTATTTACTCAGTTAAAGCAACACACCAAGCTACTTCTGGGTTGTTTTTTTGTTTGTTTGTTTGTTTTTTGTTTTTTGGGTTTTTTTTGCTTTTAATTATATGGAATGTCATGTGGAATATTGTTATAATCGATCAGCTTTGGACCAGTAATTGAGATTATCGAATTTTGCCATCATTTAAAATTTAGCAAATTATTGCTGGTGAAATGCCACATGGATTATTACAATTTTTATTGGTTTGCCATTATATGACCATTTCTACATTTTAATCAGTGGTTAGTTAAAATATCCATATTATAAAAATGACCGCACATAATTGTAGGCTATTTAAATAGAATAACACCAACAAATCAGCTGCATGTATATATGCTTTCAGTGCAGCTTGGTAAAATTATAGGTCTATTTTATTTTTTATTACAGTGTCGATCTGACAGAGCATGGGTACAGGCAAAAAAAATTTCCAATGTATGAGATTTACCCTTAGGTACTCTTCTTGTCCAGAAGAAATAGACCAATGCCACAGGTTGCCAGTGTTTCATTTCCAACCAAACAGAGAGTGGATATTATTTGTCAGTGGTGAAAGTGTGTGCTAGCTGAAATTCTTAGTAATTGCTTAATGATTGCTTATATTATCATCCTTGTAGATTATAATAGATTCTAGCATTCCAGCATTCCAAAATTTATGTAACAGATCCTTCAGATTAATGTTTTTACACACCCATCCTTCAGTCTGTTCCTCTTTCTTTGTCCTCTTTTTTCCCTTAGCCTCTAAAATGGCTAGCAGTTATGAATTCTGTCTGTCTATTTCTCTCTTTTCTTCTGTGTGTGTGTGTTTTTTTTTTCTTTCAATGCTCCTTGCCCCCTTGCTCCTTTTTCCTGATTGGGCCGTGATGGTGTTAGATCTACAATAAGAATGTGATTGTTGACACCTTCCTGGGTCAGGTGACCCTCTTCAGTGACCCTAATGATCGTCAGGAACAGCACACAGTCCATCTGAGAGACAAGGGTAGTCGCCAAGACAACGACCTCCCAGGCACGCTGACAGTGCGATTGATCACCTGTACCACTTTAACCAATATCTAATTATTTAATGATCACAACCTTACTCTTGCCCTTTCCTCCTCTGTCCCTCTTGCTCTCTCTTTCTCTCTCTGTTACTGTCCCTCATTAGTTACCCACGATGTATTCATCAGCCCTTGCTGATTGTCTTGCCCATATTTCATCATGCTCACTTTGTTCATGCTTTAATAGTATGCATAAGGGCTATGCATTAGTCTTGCTTGAGCAGCTGAGGCAGCCTCGGTATTAGAACTTTGTGGAGTCGTCATCAGATGATTAGCCACAGGTTTCCATTGCCAAATGAACCCAGCAAAAGTCATTTTTCTTACTCTCTCACTCCTTCCCATGCTGATCACAGTCAGGTACCCTCTCCTTTTTAATATTCACATTAGCAACCCAAGATGATGAAGAAAATTCAAGATGATCACAAACCTTCAGAAGAAAATGAACAACACAACCTTGGCCAGTGGCCTTAGCTAGAGTAAAATATTGTCAGTCTTGACAAGAGGTCTTGGCTAGTACAAGATCTGGTCATGTTTCGTCTGTCCTGTGGGTCATCATAAAAAGACAATTTCAAAATAACTCAAAAAAAGGGAAGAAAAAAAGGAATGCGAGAACATCCACGGGAACTAAAGTCCACAGCTTACTCTCTCATTGAGAGTTAAGTAACTGACAACCATGATCCTAAATGTCACTTTTCCTGGATGCTCTATGCATGCACAGCAGCATGCTTGAAGTAGCTTAGCAACAAAGGGTGAAAAACAGAGGCTGCTAAAGCATGGCGAGGAGTTCAGCCACGACCAGTTGCCTCTAGGGACCAAAGGCCCACCCAGCCTCTCTGCCATGTCATCTCCATAGTAACGCCACTGTCTGAGGACAATGACAACAGTTTTAACAGAAATGCCTGTTTGGTTTCTGTGTGTGTGTGTGTGTGTGTGTGTGCGCGCATGTGGGTGGGTGTATGTGTGTTTATGTGCATCTGCTTGTGCTGAAAAATGCCCTCAGACATACTTAAAAGACTCTCAAAAGGTCATGCACGTGTAGACAGAGGGCAGACTTCATCAATGCCAGCAGTGCTTTAAAGTGGAGAACAGTTTTTCAGACACACGCGTAAACACACTTGTAACCCACTCTGTATGTATTCTTAACTCGTGCTGGGGTCTCTTCAGCTCCTGCCAAACAGCATGTGCCATGATGTGGATCCTGTTAGAGCAGTTCTTCCACTCCACTAGGGGGCGCTGCACTTGTATTTTTTTATTTTATTTTTTAGATTTTCTGACTTGGTGGATATGAACACCAGTTTTGTGTCTTTTCCAATGGCTGTAATGCTGTTTCACCAAGAACCACAAGCTTTTTTATACACCCGCATTGCCCAGTTTTTGTGTTGCAAACATTTGAGTTGCCTCTGATCTTATGGGCAAAGAAGAAAGAAGCTCATAATAAGAATATTTTGACAATGCTTAGTATGAATCTCCTCTGTTTTGTTACATTGGATCTGGTTCTTTAAATGTCAGCTCTGGTGTGAAATGGCTGACTGTCCATTGTATTTAAGAAAGTTCGGTCACTTTTTGTTTCAGTACATTTGTTTCATTATTTTGTACATTTATTGTAAACATTTTCAGATACTTGACATGTTCCATGTTGTCTTATGTTTAGTATTGTATTTGTTTGTTTACAGAAATGTTTACCAGTTACAAGAAAATTACCTTGTTACAGCAAATTATAAATGTGTTTACACTGGTGAAAAAAATTGGATAGGTGTGAAGGTAGAGTCTTAATTGTTATGAATAAGGACTTTATGATTTAACTGAATGAGCACACATTGACCTCCCTTAGTCTGAAGGCTCCTGTGCTGTAAGAAAGAGAGGTGGAGTTAAGATAACTGGGGTAAGCATGCATTGCCAAGCAGATTACAAGTGTTGGATGTCAAGAGCAAGAGAGATGTCCATGCCAAACAGATTAGCCCTGGGCATAATTAGGTGTATCAGAGCCAGAGACAATGTGACTTAATTCAGGAAAGAGCTTTCCTTTTGTCCAATTTTTATTGTCTGCCTGTTGATTGGTTGGTTGGTTTATTTATTTTTGTTTATCTGTCTGTATGTCTGTCTGTTTATTTATCTGTCTGTCTGCCTGTCTGTCCATCTATCTGTCTAGATAGACCGGGCAATGTTTCGGTATATCTCTCTCATCCTTAACCATTCCATATCATCTGCTTCATAGGCCAAGTTAGGGGTAAAAGGGAATGTTCTTACTGATTTAAAAGTGATTTTGAGCATCATGACCAAGTTAACAGATTGAATGTCTGTGTTGACAGACATGAAAAACAGAATGAATGGAGATCTGATCAAATTACTTAAATCAGTGTAATCTGGGTCAGCAGTGAATTGATAACAATAAATGCTCTGTGACTGGGATACTACAGAAATGCTGTGCTAGTTGAAAGTTAATATAACAATGATCAGACAGCTCTAATGTGATGAGAAACATTTCTGAGCACTTTGATGATTTTGTTCTTGCCACCAGTTTCACAGATTATGATAACAGTTATCTGTTCCTTATCATTCTTACAGCATAGGCTGTATTGTTGAACAGTTTTTACTGAAGAGAATTGAAAAAAAGAAAGATAAGATACTTATAAGTTAAGTTACACATGAAAAAGAGCTAAGAAGAAAATATCGGGCTCGGCCCGTGTTCGGGTTCGGGCAGATAATCTAAACTCTAGTGCTTATATTATTGAAGAGTTTTTGCTGTTTGATTTCTGGGTTTAGTATTGAATACGGACAATCTGTGAGTAAAGCAATGGAGTTAAATTTTGATCACATTAAATCGTCAAAAAATATAATATTGTGTAATATTGTCAGCATTATGAGCTTCTTAATGCCAGTATTGGGTTCAGTGACAAAATATTTATATTAGACCCTGGAAGCAAAGACACAGTTTTCAATTAATTCCAAAGGGCAACCTTTACACATTTTTCACAGGGGAGTTATTCTTTTGGGTGGGCGTGTGTGTGTGTGTGTGTGTGTGTGTGTGTGTGTGTGTGTGTGTGTGTGTGTGTGTGTTTGTTTCTCTCTTCCTTTCTCATTCATGCTTCCAGTTAATTTTTGCCAGTTCAGTATAAACAGTTGTTAATGTGCCATTTTGGACTGAGCCTTGAATATGTTTTTTTTTATTTTATTTTATTCTGTGTCTGTTTTACCAAATGGTTTAGTATATAAAGTGAACAACCCTCTGACTGTTTTAGTCCCAGTGTCCAACCAAGCCAAAATCATTCCGGTTATTGCACACATTTGGGAATGGTATTCAACTGACACACTGGGGACTGTCTGATTTAGCTCTGTGCATGCTTATATTCCAGAACAAACCAACTCTACCAAAATGAACCATACGAATCTAAACCTGTATTAAAATTCAAACCTGTATTAAGATTCGCTTCACAAAGCACTTGAAGACTGAACCAGAGATGCACTATGGCAATACGTCAAGCTATGTTGTGAAAATATAGATGTTGCTGCTGCTTCCATATGCAAGTCTAAAGCTTATGATGCATGTGTTTTTTAAAGGTGGCCAGTAATCTGGTCATGTGTATGCTGTTTGCCCAGCTTGAGTGTATGAAAGTGGCAGTAACAGACATATTGGAATGCATTTATATCCAGTTCAATGGATGGTGAAAATGCTGTTGTATTTTCCTTCATTGTTAAAAATAAAGATTGCTAAATGGTTCTGTGTTTTAAATGGTGTAGAACCTAAATATGTGAGCTCCTTGAACTTTGAAAAGGCTCTCACACAGCATTTATAAACATGATTCTTTAAAGAACCTTCTGTTAAATGGTTGTTCAGGAAACATAAAGGGATTCTTCTAAAGTATTGATCCAAAGAACCTTTTTAGCACCTTTATTTTTAAGAGTTTGGTCATTTTTGTGTCTGCCAAGATATATTACATATACTAAAACATTTAATCTGTTTAGTCCTTTTTAAGCATTTATCACAGTTCCGCAAACATAATTCTAAGATGCCAGAGAGCCATTTCTGAGTGTTTATGTCAGTGTTTTATAAATGACAGCGCTCTATCTGCTCTCTATCTCTGTCTGGCTGGCCTGCACTGTTGCATGTACTGTTAAAACTGGAATACTACTGTGTGCTTTACCCTGACATAAACCATCATGAACGGTGTGCCATGTTTGATTCTCTTGGCATCATGATGCAGCCCAGCCTTAAAGAGTTGGTGAATGCTTGTAGAGAGAGTGATTTCTACTTCCTGTCATTTTTTTCACATTTTTTAAAAAAAGAGCAGACATCCAGAGAATGAGCTTGTGATACTCTTGTATTTTTCTGCTGATGTTGAACTTGAAACTGACACATATAAAATACCGTCTTGCATGATGACATTCTATATATGGTAGCAGATACTGAGAACTTTATAATCTTTTATCAACATTTTATACACCTTTGTTTAATCTTTTGTAATATATCCATTGAATCTTGTGTTCAAGAAAACAGAATAGTTTATGTTTACTGATTGTATGAGTTCGGAAAGCTGTATCTTATGTGCGTTTAAATGTGTGCTTTGTTTGTTTGTTTGTTTCTTTATATTTATTTATTTATTTTTGCTTTCTGTTTCAAGTCTTTCCTGGGTTACACTGTGGTTATTTTATATTCACTCTTAAATTATTTATTTTCTCTATTTTGTATTTTATGTCAACTTGTGGCATGACTTTGAAATAAAACTTTTAAAATCTCTTTTTTTGTGATGTTTTCTGTGCACACCGCAGGTATTTGTCTCTTGCTTGTAATTAGCCGAATCCATATTTTACAGTTGTGCAAGAGTTCTTTGGTTCCTAAAAGCAAGCATCTCAGATTTTCCAGACAGGAACCCCTGAATATGAAGCATTGCTTTTATAAAGTATCAAAGTCTGTTTCACTGTTAATGACATTCCTCATTTTAAAATTTCCATGTGCCCCCACATTTTTAATGAACACAGTCAAACTGTTAAACTGGCACATTAGTCATATATTCAACAACATTATCGAAAGAACTGGACCTCTGACCATAATCATCAGTTGCTTTTGTCTGAAGATTGAAGTCCTCTTGTATTTGAAAAGATATTTTAATTTGTTGATATAATATGGGTGCTGGCATTATGGCATCGGTGCCTTGGGACAGATTCCACAATGAGGCATCTGTTCAAACCAAACTCAATGTATTTGTCAGTGCATTTTCATATTTTATATTTGATTTACCTATCCTAGCTTCCTCATTCTGCTCATTACATTACATGGTATGTTTCTGTTGTTTTTCAAATAATCCATAGTTGCTGTCTAGTTACAGTAAGCATTCAAGTATTAAGGTATGATGACTGGCATGATATTGTGGCTGCCTTTGTTTTATATGTACATTTTGGCACATTGTCATCCCAACTATTTAAAAATAAGACTTCACGATTAGGGCCACTTCCTTATAAAGAACCTTCTAGTGAGTGCTTCATTAGACACCGATTTTTTGTAAATGACGTGAATATGAAAATTGTGACTGTTATAGTCATTCAGTTTACTTCCTGTATGCTCCTGTTTGTTTGTTTGTTGCTTTTCTTCCTCCTCGATGATGTCATTGTGTACGTCAAGCTATGCCATTTGCCTAAACCAATTGTTCATGGGTTGTATCAGCCACACCCCGCTTCCATTTTTAGATGCAAAACCTTGACCTTTTTCGTGCACAATGCAAAGACAGAGAGAGAGAGTGAGCAGGGGCAAGGGACGTGACAGAAATGTTCTGACTGTGGGACCTGCTGAGCCATGCCGGCTGAACTGACCACCAGGCCTTTGTTTCTGCACCCTCCCCTCCCTCCTTCTGTCCTGCTGTGAGTTCACCATAAGCCCGGCCTTCTCTCTAAGTAGGATCATGAGTGTGAATGAGGGAGTGTGTCACTGACTGGCTGCTGCTGCCTGACCCAGCATCTCTCAGCTACAGGTAGTTCCAGACCAGCAGCCCCACATACACACAACATAAGACTTAGGACGGTAACGGAAGATACAGTAGTTGTAAGACAAGTGTATTGTTTTATAGGCCACTGATGTTTGTTCCTGATTTGCTTTTTCAAATTGAGTGCAGCCAGTGGATTTACCTGACGAATTGACCAGAAGAAAGGAAGGGAGGTACAGCAAGAAAGGGTGAATTCCTCAATCTCTAAGACGTAAGTAAATGTTCAGGCGAAGAGCTTAGCAGTACGAGGGCATTGCATGCTCTCTTGGGGCTTTACTCAAAGCCTCTTATTGCTGTTTTCTGCTCTAGCATGCTCCACACTAGGCCTCAATAAGGGACTGTTTTTATTGTCATTTGGCACATTATTTGGCTGCACCACTGAGGTATGGTGGTCATATTAAATTAAAAAGTAAACAGTTTGGTTTTAGCAGTGTCTTGTCCCTTGTTGACCATAATTTAGACTCTAAAAATGGTTCTTCAGTTATGATGTATAAGGGTGTACAGTGTTTCATGATGGGCCTGGGGCAACTTCAGATTGGTTCATTACTCACCAAAAGTTGCAGTCTATTGCAAAGTCAGTCAGTTGATATTCAGTTAAAAGTTAAATGTTTGAAACATTCAGTTGAATTTGCAGTAAATCCTCAATCAGTCAGATGCAAAGGTGTCCTTTGTGTCTCAGTCCTGGAGTAACTTCAGATAAATTCTTACCAAAGGATATTCTAACTTAGATGATGTAAATTGTTTTTACTAAATAATACTTTGAAGAACAGTATAGCACTTACAAACAAAAGTTCTTTGATTTCAATTAATAGTAGAACCTTTTTGGTGCTTTACTGAGCCACTGTTAAGAGGGTCTTTAAAGAACCATACACCACAGGGACTCCACCAAGGAGATGAACCCTTTAACCAGGCAAAGAAGCGTTCAAGGAGTTTTCCGTAATCATTGCTTTTGCCAAAGAACATTTGAGGGTCCTTGTTTAAGAAACCTGTACACTTATAACATTTATAAAATTTGGTATACAAGAAACCTGAAGGCTCCTTTAACATAACAGAGTAGAGAAAGTGTTGCATTAGGAGACACTTTGCTTCTTTGGCAGAAATTTAGCAGTAACACGTTCTTGCACAGCTGAGAGATACTGTGGAAGTGGCTGCATGATGGTATCACTGCTACTTCAGTCATTAATCTCTTGACACCATCTGAGACTCTAGCTGCAACATTCAGGAGCAGCACAGGATTTGAGAACCTTTATCAAGTCTTGGCCAGTAGCAGATGACAGGTTATAAAACCTGGAAATGTTTGAGGAATATTTTCTATCCTAATCCCTAACCCCAAAGAATGACCTTGTTATGGCATCTCAAGATTAACAGCTTTTGTCTGAAGGCCCAGAGCAGAGAGATGTTAATGCTGTAACTGCATTTTTTAGGACAAGGCTTAGGTTTTCTTTTTTGCTTCTCAGGACAAGATCAGAATATCAACACAGTGGGCCATAACCATTACTATTCTGCTGATGCCTACTTAACCACACCTTGGGAGTTCTTCAGTCATTCTTAGTAATATGTTACTTCTAAATCAAGGCAAAAAGCTTTAGTAGTCAGTACCATTCCATAAGTAAATACTACTCGAAGGGTTGCAAAAAACAGAGAATCCAAAATAACCATACAGTTTTGCCTAGGCAACATTGAGCCTTAATTGTATTCTCCTTGAGTGCCACATCTGCGAAATCAATACCAAAGCCATGCACTGAATTTTCTTCTTACAGCATACAGCAGCCTACAGAAAGTCTTTCCACATTAAAACCTTACTGCACATTTTCAAAGAAGGTTTGTCCACTGCAACTGGATACAAGGATAGTGTAAGAATAGAGTGTTTATATGCAATTTACATTCATTGTTAGCATTTATGCTGCTCACAGGTAATATTCATATCTGTAATCTGAGTATCATGGTTTGCTGTACATTATCAGGAACTGAGAAGTAAAATTCTGATGCCTCGAGCCACATTGTGTCTGTTGTAATAAGCAATATGTTAGTAGCCTGATCTACTGATATACTGTAGTTTAAAGCAAATGCTGGTTTTATTCATTCTGCAAACACAGCAATGGCTTTTGCCCCCTTTGCTTCAGGGATTCTGACCTGAGTTCAGACTGAGGATTTACACACTGGGAATATTATAACATACTCAACTTGAATAACTCAAATTGCCCAGTTTGCATAGTTTACCTTAGGACAGCAGATGCTATGTAGCAATGCTGTATTTGAGGTTTGAAGTCACAGAAACAAAAAATCCATTCAAACATATGATGTAATTACTATTAAAATGTTCTTTAACCACTTGTTACTTCTTAATGAATTCAAGAAATAGTTTGATGAAAAATCAAATTTACATATTTTTCCACATACCCCAAATGAAGTTTACAAGCCAAGACTGATGAACTCAATACACAGTATGACTTACTGTGCGCTAAAACTGAATAAAACTACCTAATGAAGTCAAACCTTGTCGGGAGCCATTTCATACAACATGAAACTGATCCAAGATCAGTCCTCCTTATGACTGTTTTGGGAATACCAGTCATTGAGACCTGAAGCAGTAGGTTTTGTTCATTTTTGTAGATCATAGCAAGTCAGAGATATGATTTGGGGATGTCTTTTAATTACAAATTTGGGTGACTATTGCCTTTCAATATTTATTAGCCTTTGGGTGCCAGACAGGTGGAACATTCTGTACAGTGATTCACTAAATGATCCCTAGTAAGATAATGTAAGAAATAACTTCAAAAACAAAGCCGACTGGATGAATTATTCTTCAGTTATAGGGGTTTAACTGAGAATAAATAAAATAAATAAATTTCTAAAAAAATTGATCAGGATCCATGTATAGTTATGAATGTAAGCAAAGTCTATAGTAATCTCCATGCCTACCTTTCAGACTAATAGAAAACATAGTGTTTAATCTAAGTATCTCTAAAGCCCAGAGTTAATCTTCTTACTGGGCATACTGCGAGGACAGCACATGATATGCCATATGTCCCAGCCTATAGCTGTAACTGCTGTCTTCGAGATTTACACTGCACTCTGCTGCTTTTTGAGCCATGTACTCACTAACAACACACAGATCAGCTTGGTTAGCTTGAACACCAGTGTTTACAGCATTTCCCTATGAGACAACCTGGTATCAACCTGGTAAAAGTTGTCACATGGTGACCACAGGCCTGAAATAGGGAAATGAGTCCACTGGAATATGTAAATTACAGTTTACCTAAACAGCAAGCTTAGTCACAGGGATCAGCATAAGCTCCTAAAGACTGTCCCAGTCTCTGTCACCATCCCCTCCTCTCACCTGACCAGCTGACCTGTATTGGGAAGAGGTGATGCTGCTGTTAACCCATAGACACTAACCACAGTCTAGAGAGAAGTAGAACACGAGTTCCACTGCGTGATCTGGGTGTTTGACACTTAAATACTTTGTATGCAGTGACAATAAGTCATTTTGCAGTGTAGTTTTCATTCTAACATAGAGTCCCTTACTACACAATTCTTCCATATCTGTAACAGGTTAATAAGTATAGTACATTCACAAACATTGAGGTGCATGTATGATTTTACAAACAATACATAACAATACATGCCCCCTGCCTCACACCCATAGGCCCCAGGATAGGCTCTGGCTAACTGCGATCCTGGAAAGAATTAAGTGCTTACAGAAAATCAATGAATGAATATAAGACACGCTGATGCTGTATATAAACAGTATAAATACTCTTTTTGGGGCTTTAAATGGCATAGAACTATAATGTTGATGTTCTCTAAACTTTATATAGAAACCGCTTGGGAACAAAAATGGTTCTTATATAATATTGGTCTCTTTACCACCTTTATTTTTTGAGTCTTCTTTAGTTTGTTTTAGTTGTTTGTTCAGAAAAGGCACAAATATTAGAGTAAATACAAATACATTTTTATAAAGTAGTGCAGGATAACCATCACTAAGCCTCTGCCTGAGGATGCTTAGTATTTACAGTCATCATTTAATACCTGGTTTGTATACATTGTAAAAAATGAATGAAAAACCAGCTCAATTTAAAGCAAAGGAAAATAACATTTTTGAGTGGCTTCATGTTCAGTTAACTCAACAAGTTTCTTTAAAACTTTAAATTATCATGCACACAGGTCACGTGACGCGCAAGGGCAAACAGAAATGAGCGCGTCACATGATATATAAGCCAGGTAAGGCAAGTAGTCCACTCTCAGTCACTGAGTCTTCACTCTTTACCATTTAGTCTACCAGACCTTCAAATCATGAGGACTCTGGCCCTGTTATAGCTTATGTGTGAGTGAGAATGCGGATTCCGGTGGGAATCCTTACTTTATCTAAAGGGTGTTCTTATAGCAAAGAGTGTGGTCTACCAATTCTTGCGTGCTACTCCGCGTTTGGGTTCTTTGGGTTCACGCTACACTGTTGTAGCAGCTGCCCTCTGTCGTGACAGAATGACTGAGCCCACAGCCGTGAATCCAGCCGCCATGTGTACGCAGCAGGCTGCAGTGATTTCAGTGCTGGAATGTGATGTGGTTGGCTTGCGGCAGGCGCTTCACCAGTCCTTTGTGGCCCGTGCTGAGCTTGCTCAGCAAGTCACCACACTCGAGGCTGTCTTGCATGAGCGGGCTGCTGAGCGGGCAGAGCCACAGGCAGCACCCCAGTCTTCTCCCTCTCTCCCTGCTCCTTCACCGAGCTTCATTACAAAAATCTCATTGCCAGATAAGTGGGACGGAGGGGACGGGAAGTGTGATGTTTTAATGACGAAAATTAACATGTTTGAGTTTCAGGAGGAGCACTATCACACTGACTGCGGCTGCATCATACTTCTCATCTCCCTCCTTTCCAGGCAGGCAGCTGAGTGGGCCACGGTGGTCTTAAGGTCGAATTCAGAGATAGCTCGCTCCTATCCTGAGTTCTGTCGCCACCTTAAGGCCACATTTCAACACCCAGACAGTGGACACGGACTTTAAGCTGTACCACCTGCATCCGGGAGAGTGTTCCGTGAGCCGACATGTGGCCGAATTCAGAACACTGGCCGCGCAGACCAACTGGGGGGATTCCACGCTCCAGACTGCTTTCTACGAGTGGTTGGCTCCCCGTATGAAAGACGAATTAGCCGGACAAGAGCTCCCTGTTGCTGTAGATGGCCTAATACAACTTTGCCGCAGGTAGATCAAAGAATGAGTTCTCGTCTGAAGCCAACCCTGCATACTATGTCTGTAGCTGCTGTAGCTGCCTGTACTCGTCTACCATCTGCTGCCTCTGCCACTTCAGAGTCCATGGCTGTCAGTTTTCTACCTCCATCTGTGGACCACTCCGGAGCTGGCCGGGAATCCATGCAGTTAGGGCATGCCTCTCTGTCTCAAGAGGAGAGAGACAGATGCTACCACAAGGGGCTTGTGCCTACTGCACTTCCCCTAAACAACATCGTGCCGTCTGTCCTCTCTGTCCGGGAAATGGACAGACCAGGTAAGGGAGGGGGCTCCTACCTGGTATGTTGGTGATTTCTTTCACCGCTACCTCTGTTTCTCGGCTCATCCTTCAGACTCACATCCAGCTGGGCCACCAACGGACCGTCTCTGGTGTGTTCGTGGATTCTGAGAACTTTTTGATCAGGCTTTTGCTGCCCAGCTGGGTGTGAGGTTTGGGCCGTTATCCCAGTCTATTATCATCACGACCATAGACGGCTGGACACTTTCTACAAGTCCTGTCACTCACCAGACCCTTCCCTTAACCCTCACCATTGACAGAGACACAGAGAAGATCCACACCTCACATCTCCTCCTCACCACAACCCACTTAGCTCTTGGACCAAAAGAAAAATTCTTCAGTGGGGTCCATCCTGTCAGGATCTTTGTCTCCAGATGAAGGCCGGGACATGCTCAGGTGAGTCCGAGGCCTTCGAAGTCAACCTGGAGGCCATTCCCGTCCAATAGCGCGACCTAGCAGAGGTCTTTAGTAAAAAGAAAGCTACCACCTTACCAACTCATCGGCCATATGATCTGGCCATAGACCTCCTGCCGGGCGCGGTACTGCCCCATGGTCGTTGATATTCTCTCTCCTTGACAGAGCAGTGAGCCATGGGGGAGTACATCACCAGGGGACTATTCAGCTGCAGGGTCCTTTTTTGTGAAGAAAAAATACGAGGTCCTCCGTCCTTGTGTTGTCTATTGGGTGCTTAACCGCATAACGGTGAAGAACTGGCACCCGCTTCCACTCACGAATACCACCCTGGACGCCCTCTCTGGTGCTACAATATTCATGAAACTGGACCTCCGGAGTGTCTAAAATCTGGTGGGCATCAGGGAGGGTGATGAGTGGAAGACGGCTTTTAGTTCACCAACTGGCCATTATGAGATTTTGGTAATGCCGTTTGGATTGTGTAAATCCGGCAGTATTTCAACAACTGATCAATGATGTGCTGAGGGACATGTTTTTAAAATATCCCACATCCAATTTTTAAATATCGCGATGATATATACTTCAAAAACACCAAGGAACACATTCAGCACATCCGAGCGGTACTACAGAGGTTGTTGGCCCATCAACTTTACTGTAAAAATGTGCGTTCCACTAGCATTCTACCATATTATTGGGTTTTGTTATAACCCCTAAAGATGTGGCTATGGTTCCCCAGAAACTGCACCCTTGCAGTTTCTTCTCCAGAAAATTGAATCCCAGTCAACAGCAGTAGGGGGTAGGGGACCAGGGGGTAGGGGAGTGAGCCCCGGTTAGCCATTTATGGTCTTGACCGACCATCAAAACCGCCTTTCTATCCAGCAAGTGAACAGCTCAATCTGAGGCAGGCGCGGTGGGCTCTGTTCTTTGAGCAATTTCATCTTTCTTACCGTCCGGGGTCAAAAAACATCAAGGCCGATGCTCTCTCCTGCCAACATGAAATGGAGGCTCCCTGGATGGTCCCTGCGCCTGTCCTTCCCTCGCAACTCATCATTTCTCCTTGGAGCCTTCTGCGGCAGACAGCCCACCTGGACGTGTCTTTGTCCCTATCTCCCTGAAGTCTGAGGTGCTACAGTGGGGAAATGATACATCTTTGGCTGGGAGCCCATTGGACTGTCAGCTTTATTAAAAGAGCTTTCTGGTGGCCCTTTATGGGCAAAGATCTACCAACCTATGTCCAGGCGTGTGTGGTGTTGTAACAAACCTCCCCTTAATCACTACAGAAGGTCGTTAACAGAAATTAGGGTAGAGACCAAACCACCAACACTTGTATTACTTTTATACCATGTATTATATATTCACCAAGCATACATTCACACATACACAACCCTCTTCCCAAACCCCCACTGCAGTTCACATACATCTATATACAACAGTGCAAATGAGTCCATTTGCGGAAGGAGGACTGTGAGCTGTAAACAATCACGCCATTTAGTAATAATGGAGGAGTGGAACGGTAGACAGCGTGCTTTTGCAATAAAAATGTACCAGGACATGACAGTACCCTCCTCCAAAAAAAACAAAAATGTCTCGCAGAACCCGAGGGCCCACACGACCAGCCACGAACATGCATTCCTCATGCTGGCCTGCTATGCAGCCGGGTCAGTCCATGTGGATCACTCGTGTCCACTCTTCTGGGGCTGAGACACTCAGGCAACCCCTCCGTGTCCTCTGGAGTAGCCCCTCGGGGGCCCACCTATTGTCTCTACCCCCCAAAAAAAATTTCATCCCCCCTTATGGGTGCAATCCCAGAGGTCCAGGTCCCCTCCTGGGTGGCTGCTGAGGAGGCAGAGGTAAATATGACCCCCGTGTCAAGCCTAGAGTTTGTGGAGTTACAGGAAACGGACCCTCTCCGGAGTTGCAGCGGCACGGACCTTCTCTGGAGCTGGAGCAACACAGACCCTCTCCAGAGATGCAGCGGCACGCACCCTCTCTGGAGATGCAGCAGCACGAACCCTCTCTAGAGCTGCAGCTTGGAGTCGGAGTCGGGAGCCAGCATGGGCTGTTCTGGGTGATCGAACACCGCCTGGAAGAGTTGGAGGAATTTGGGATAATCCCAAAGCACAAAACCCCTGCCTCTCCAGACGGAAGCTGCCCAGTCCTGAGCCCGCCCCATCAGTTGTTGGATCAGCATAGAGACTTTTTGTGCAATGTCATCTCTGGGAACATTGCAAAATACCACTCACAAGTGCCGATGAAGTCGCGGCACCCTGAGAGGTCCCCTCTATACCTTGCTGGGAGTGACGCCTGGCATTTTGCTTTTGAGCACCCTATGGGTATCTGTGCTGGGACCTGAGGTGCTGGAACTGGTTTTGGGGTTGACTCGTGGCGCACCAGTTCTGAAACCCTCTGAGTGAGCTGTTCCAGCTGGCTCTGTCATTTGGCGATATCTGCTGTGCCTTGGGTGGTCGGTCCATCTGTCATATCGGCCAGGTTGAACCAAAGGCTGGGAGTGTATTTGCAGAGAGTGACTTTATTCAAAACACACACAAACAAAACAGGCACGAGGGCCTACATACAAACTACTGGAATTTACTCGGAACGCTTATACATAGCTAGACGGTGCACTGACAACCTAAACATAAACACAAACCCTTTCTATACATGAAACACCAAAGCCCACAACCAATAAACAAACACAAACACTTAACTCTAACAAAACCCAGCTGTGTCTAATACAAAACAAGAAAACCACATCACCCACTTCATAATAGAAGTCCATATAACAAAACTGAAACTCTGGCGGCTTCTGTCTCTCTGCATACCGGGACATGACAATTCTTTCTTGTCTGCTCTCTAAATTATGTTAATTTGTTCAGGTCCTAAAGCAGTGACCTTGTGTTTTTTTGCTTTATAAATATTGATTGGGAGAAGATTTTGTAGTGTGTGCTTGTACATTTAGAAGTGAAGTGGCATAGTGTTAAGTCAGTCACTCTGCACTGTGCTTAATTTCAGTTATCATCTTCCAGTAGCAGCACTATGAGTGCTAAACAAAGAGAAGAAAGAGATTACCTACACAAGCTCCTGACACCATCACCGTCACTACTGCTGTGTGATCCACTAATGTCCATCAGGGCAGAAACAGAGTGACAGTTGCTTTACCTCCACATCTGAGCCAAGCCTGTCCAGGGCAGTCAGGGTTAAAGGATTTGATGTTTTAAAACTATTTTAGAATGTAAATAGAATACTTTTCATTGTGTATTACAGTTGATTATTGAGTAATTGATCAAGGTAAATTGAGACAATATCGTTGATATTTCAGTGATGCGCATCAGTAAATTGACCATTGTCTTCAATCAAAGAGTTCATAGTCTTCATCATAGTCTTCTGACTCAGCCCATCTGCAAGGCATAGAGTACAGGTAAGTTAAGCTGTCTGCCTCAAACTACTCACATTCAGTTACCCAGTTGAGAACAAAGTCCCACAGTAACAACCAGGAACTGTTGGTGAATGAAATGTATTTCATTAATGCAGTGGAAACTGAACGAATTCACTTTATTTATATGGATTAAATGAAGACATTTGAATGAGGTACTTTTTAACTGTATTGGGGCAACCACGTCCCTCTGCATTCACACTGGGCCCAATTAATTCCCTTTTTTCTGGCACTTTGCTTCTATTAGCCACTTTCTGGCACAATGTGATGGCTAATACAAAGGTACAGGCTATTATCCCATTGGACTATTCAAATCTTCACTGACATTTGTGTGGGTCTGTAGTGCACTGTACATGGTGAGTGGAATATCAGCTCCTCTGAGCATTACATGTTTTGGTGATTCCAGTGTTACTGCTGTATCTGGGTACACAGCTGTTTATTTTAAGTTTGTGAAAGCGGACATTTTTAATCTAATAGAGAAGGTAAAGCTTCACAACATTCTTGGCATTTTTTACAGGCTTCATTTGCTTTTATTTTATTTTTTCATCAGTTAATTTCAAGTAATGTTGACGCTGTGTTATTACATCTCCATAGTAAAGGTTGGGTCTGGATACAGTTTGTGCATATTTTGGTACTGGAGGACACTCCTGAGGCAAAATATTTAAGCCGGCTCTTGCTATTTTGAGTTGTAATCACAACTATACATTTAAGGTTCCAATAAATAACAATTTTGTCACCTAATTCAGGTGTGAAGCAGTTATAATATGTGTAACTGACACTAAACATGTAAGCTCTTCAAATGTCTGACATTAGTTTATATTGATAAGCTTGAAAATGTCAATGAACTTAAGCTTAATTGTGTACTGTTATGCTAACTTATGCAGGTTTGCAATGCTTAAGGATATGCAAAGACAGACACTTCCACTATTTCAAACAATGCTTATTTTAATGACTTGGAATGTACTGGTTGTCTCTTGTGGCAGCCCAGTCTAAGAGTTTCTTGCTGGGAATATTGCTGGAAGAGTTTAAATAGAACAGACATTAGACTGAGGAGGTATTGGCAGAATAGGGGGTTCTGAAGAAGTTGGAGAGGCTGTAAACCATTCACTAAAGTCTTATGAGACTGAAGTATAAATGGGACCTCAGTTTCTGATCCATCAAATCTGGTTTCTAGCAAAATCTTGTTGTGTTTTAGAAACTGAATTTCTGCGTTCATACTCTTAATTTAATTCAACATGTTGTCAAACTTATCGTATTCCTTTTTTTATTTTATTATAATAAACTTAAAGAAACAAAATTTAACTGAATGCAAATAACTTTGCTACACCAAAATGAACTCTGGCGTATTTTTACAGCAATGTATTTCACAGCTACATTGCTGTAGATGTTGTGCAAAAGGTTACTGCCTTCAGTTTAGACTAAACCTGTCATTTTGTACTGTTTTAGCACAGCCGGTTTTAAGGAAAGATATCTTTGTCAGATAAAAATGAACAGGACTACCAAAGCAAACTAGCAGCACAATGGCCATAATACCCGTACCTCCTGAAATAAAACTTTCCCTGCTAATCTGGACCCTACAACAGCACACATGACCACTTAAGTTGGGGTGTGATGTATCATAGCAGAACCACTAATACCCATCAGTTTCACAATGGTAAACACCTACAGTGTCTGTGCATTTAGAGAACTATTACCCACATCCAGTCTATACCCATGAGAATCAGCAATAATCTGTTTCAGTTATGGGCTTTGACAGCAGGCATATGTGTGTGCTGTTTCTTCCCAGGAACTGAAATCTTTAGCAATTTATATTCTTTAATTCTTTCTAATTAAAGTGGGATTTAATGTGAGCATGTTAGGGTTTATTTCATGGATAGGGACCATGTATCTTATTCTACCATCAGTACGCTTAAAATAATGACAGCTGGTCCATGCATTCGCTGTGGAGTAAATACAGAAGTATTTAATGGTCTGTGAGTCGCTTTTGTTCACTGCTATACATAACAAATTCCTATTGTCTAAATTTACCTCAATTTCTCTGATCCACTGCTGGAGTAAGTCCACATTGGGTCAGTGTCTGACTTGTTTGACCTACATCTGGTAGAATAAGCTCTTTTGTAAGTGGCCATGCTGGCAGTAGACATAATCACCTTTACTTGTTTCTCTAGATACACAAATCTAGGCTGATCTGTCAAATATTGCATGGTCATTTCACTATTGTTCATTCCTTCTGTACTTTCTCCCTCTCACATATACATAAAAGCTGTGTATATTTGCATCTAGATATGTTAGCTATGGATAAGCAGCTACTTTGGTGCTCCTTAACAGTATACTAATTTACTGCACCATTTGAGTTATTTTTGAGTTTGTTATTAGTATTATTTTCTCCTAATAATGAATCTCACACTTCATACAGGATCCTCACATGGTGTCTTCTAATGTCAAGAAGTAAACCAGAACCATGGTCATTCTGCAACAGGTAAGCCTCCATCCTACATCCCTCTGTACCTTAAGTATAAGATGACACCAGGCGATTTATTAGAGTGAAAAGGGGTCTGCAGCCTCAGTGCTATATGTCCTAAAGGTAGCATACTGTCAAACGGTCCAAATAATAATAACTCCCAGTGAGGCCTGGCAAACATGCCTTTCTGCTGGATTTGCCTCCCTGTACTGGGTCTTATCTGGTGCATTACCTAATTGTTATTGTTACATTAATGACCCAGGAAGGCTTGCTGAGATGTTTGGCTGATTCCTCACTTGTTTACCGGCTTTCCCTACAGGGAGACTATGTCTGGTTGGATCCCAAGACAGGCCAAGAGTTTGACGTTCCACTTGGAGCTGTGGTCAAGCTCTGTGATTCAGGCCAGATCCAAGTTTTGGATGATGAGGGTCAGGTGAGTGTTTTTAAGGCAACGCTGTCAATAATAAAAATGATTTGACATAGTTTGTAAACACTGTTGTCACAACCATCACCACATTTTCTTATGACAGCCCACTCAACCTCTAGCAGTTAAGCTTGCTTGTTCAGTTTCTTTTCCACTGAGGATTTCAGTCCAAACTGTTAGACTTGATGGTGATACAATGGAGCTAGGCATAACAGACTGGAAGGCACAGAAACACATACGCCCATAAACACTATAAATGTCAGAAACTGAAGAAAAGTGTGTAATATGGGTACATTGGGAAGGGGTGATGTGGTTAGATAAGGTGTCTTAGCAGCAATATGAGTAAACAGTCTTTCTGTACAGGAACACTGGCTCTCCCCTCAGAGTGCCACTAACATAAAGCCCATGCATCCCACCTCCATCCATGGTGTAGATGACATGATTCAGCTAGGGGATCTGAATGAGGCTGGCATCCTCAGAAACCTCTTCATCCGTTACAACGAGAGGGTCATATATGTAAGTATTCAGGAGGCTTCATCACAATTAACCTTTTATTACAGCTTCACATATTTGTCTTTTATTCTGGTCTTAATTAGTTCATACATTCATGCATGCTTATTTAATAAATACTATTTAATTACTTGGCATTCAGTTTAATTACTGCCCTTTAAAAAAGCTTTTCATTCTACTTAAAAGCTAATTTGTCTTAATTTGATCTTGTACGTAGATAAATGATCCACATAGCAATACAAATGAAACATTATATATACTTCACACGGTACAGGGAGTTTGAGCAGAGACTGTGTTTTCCATTCACATCATAGTTATACTGAAAGATTGGTTCTGGCCTCTTAAATGGAATAGCTTTGTCTGGTTGTCATTGTTTTGGAGTGTGCTCTGATCTGATTGCTTTGCTAAAATATGACCTTCTTCTCTTGGCTCATCAACAAATCCCCTTCAGCCATTTTCACTGCTGGAATATGTGATGGAGGGCACAGAAAGTCTGACAAAGTCAGGGAGCAGTTTGAATCATGCTATGACTGAATTAGGTGACAGTGATTGAAAATGCTTATCCTAAAGCGGGTGCATGCCTGTTTTCAGTAAACAGTTTTGAATTGCTGTTATGCTATGTTTGCACTATCAATTTAAAGTTTGGAATCACTGGTGTCAATCAGATCTCTAGTTTTAAAATAATGGTGGTTCTGTGCAGCACCAGTATTCAAATAATTAATGAGAAGAAATTCTAGATGAACCCAGAATGATGAACAAACCCCTTCCAATTCTGAAGAAGCTCTAGAGCACTGAGAATAATGTTACAATGAAATGAAGATCCAGGGTGTGAACACTGTGATCCAGTCTTGACAAGAAATTAATATAAAGTGAGTAATCATATATTATATACCCTTTATAATTTATTTTTGGTTTTGTTTTTTTTAGCATAATTTGATCTTCATTACATGCCCTCCATTACGTGTCCATGCACAACTGGCCTTTATTAACTGTGAAAATAGATCAATGATCAGTGGACCAATATAAATGCCCCCAAATTGTTTGAAATATAAAATGTTTTTACATTAACGGGCATTTAAAGCTGAGGAGGCTTTTTCTTCTCATGAAAAGTTATCAGCAATAAACAGGAATGTATAAATAATGACATGATTGTAAGGTGAAGCTAAGCCTTCATTAAAGTTATTAAATATAGAAAATACATTCAGTCATTCGTGGAAGTAAATTGGCCAAATAAAGTGAAATATATATACATCTGCCACTGACAGGTGAAGTGAATAACATTGATTATCTCATTACTCTGGCACCTGCCAAGGGGTGAGATTTATTGGGCAGCAAGTGAACAATCAGTTCTTCATGTTGATGTAGGACAAATGGGCAAGTGTAAGATCTGAGTGACTTTATCACAGACCACATGGGTCAGAATATTTCCAAAACATCAGGTCTTTTGAGGTGCTCAGCCGATATGCTTGTTTTAATTGCAAAGAAATACAATCAATGTAATCATTGTAATTTTCCTTGGTTGTTTCATATCTGATTTTTTTGTATCTACCAATTTATTCATGATAAATACATTTCATGCAAAGAGTGCATGGATTTGCACATATAATATAACACAGAAATATAAACACAGAAAAAATAAACTAGCTGGTCATGTTATATACTTTTTGCCAGATCCGTCAGTGCCATAAAAATATTAAGAAGTACAAATAGTTTTATTTTTTTAAGTAAGATAATTTATTTAGGAAGTGCATTATAATACCTAGAGGCTGTTATAATGTTATAGTGAATATAATGAAATAAGCATGAATGGTAAAGTAACAAAAATGAGTCTAAAAGAATAAGTAAGATTTAAAATAAATTAAAAGAAGTTAACCAAATATAAAACATACATATATAAGATAACTTGTGTCATAAACCACAAAATGTAGAGCACAAAATATAGTCAATTACTGTTATAATAATCAAAAAGACAACAATGCTTGTCATATTCCCAGTTATGTTTGACTGAATATGAATATTATTATTATGTAAATATAAACATAAATATTAATATAAATAAATATTTGTAACATCCAACAGCCCCCCAAAAATATCAACACAGGCTGTGGCCCACAAGTTGATTAACAGACTGGGACAAAAAAACGGCCCTGGACTCGGGGATTGGCAGGGTGCGCATAGGTCTGCGTCATGGCCGTGGTTCGGGGGGAGTCGGGGGGTGGTGGTGGGGTGGGTGGTATGCGTATCTCAGCTGCATCTCGGGCCGACAGCCGTGCCCCTGATGGCCATTCTGGACTTTTCCAGAACATACAGATTGCCAGTCCGCCCCTGCTAACAATACAGGGTTTCCTTGCAGAAGCAAAGGAAAATATCTAATAATCTTTGGCATTTCAGACATACACAGGGTCAATCCTGGTGGCAGTGAACCCCTACCAGCTGTTGCCCATTTATACAGCAGACCACATCCGCCTCTATTCCAATAAGAAGATTGGAGAAATGCCTCCTCACATCTTTGGCATTGCTGACAACTGCTACTTCAATATGCAGCGGAACAGTAAGGACCAGTGCTGCATCATCAGGTGACCGTTTCAAATGAGTTGCAGTCAGTTACAGTCTCTAACATCTGTATTTGATATGACTGACACTTTGTGCCTCTGTTGCTATGGTGAGTGAATGATGTGGGCATTTTGCAATGTGATAGGCTGTGTGGGAGTTAGTTGATAATGTGTTGTTTCCTCCAGTGGTGAATCTGGGGCAGGGAAGACTGAAAGCACCAAGCTGATCTTGCAGTTTTTGGCTGCTATCAGTGGACAGCATTCTTGGATCGAGCAGCAGGTTCTGGAGGCCAATCCCATCCTTGAAGGTAGGAGTGAACTCTCTAAACTGTTTTTCTCTCTAAACTTTTTTCACAGTCTTTTGAAGGATTCTCTTAGCACCCTGAATCTTAAAGAGCTGTGTGTGAGCCCAAACAGTCTCTCTCTCTTACTAAAGTACAGTAAAGTGGCCCCTTATAGTCGCATGTGAACACACCAAAGCACAGCACACAGTATGAAATTCTTTCTGTGTATTTAACCCATTCACCAAGTGAAGCAGGGGGCTGCCACCAATGGGGGGCACCTGGGGAGCAGTGTGTGGGGACAGTACCTTGCTCATTTTTAAAGAGAGTCTCCAGGGATACAACCTTAACTTGGGCAGAGCAAGAATTTCTCTAATATCATTAACAGGAACACTCGTACTCTCTTTGCCACAGTAGAGAGGTTAACAAATCCCCAGGTGCACTTACCTTCAGAGTTCCTTCCAGTTTCAAAATGCAATGAATTTGCATATTGTTAAATCACAAAATGAAAATACGAGACATAACTTTGGACCTACAAACTCAAGTAATTCTGTCTACCCACAGAAATTACATACCAATCATGTCCAAGTTTGATCCTATAAATGTTAGAACTCTTCAAGAAATAGTGTTTCATCTTAAACCATCTGGACGCTCTACCAACAAGCTTTTTTGAAAGTGTTTTTAGTACAGGCATTTTTCCAGCACTGCTGAAAACAACAGATATTAAACCTCTCCTGAAGAAGCGTAATTTAGATGCTTGCATATTTAGACCCATCTCTAATCTTCCCTTTATAGGCAAGATTATGGAGAAAGTAGTTTTTAATCAAATCAGTAACTACCTGGACACCAATGGATTCTTCAATGACTATCAGTCAAGTTTCCGTCAACATCATAGTACAGAAACTGCATGTTCACCTGAATACTGTTGATGTTCACCTGAATACTGTTGCAGGTAAAATAACTGTACTGGTGCTGTTAGATCTGAGTGCAGCCTTTGACGCTGTCGACCATAACATTCTGCTAGACAGACTTGAAAACTGGGTTGGGCTCTCAGGTTCGGCCCTTAGTTGGTTCCAGTCGTACCTGGAAGGCAGGAGATATTTTGTCTCAGTCAGCTCATGTGAATCGGAGAAAACCGCCACGCCATATGGAGTCCCCCAAGGGTCCATTCTTGGATCTGTCCAGTTCAACCTGTACATGCTTCCTCTGGGTCAAATTCTTAAAGAGAGTGATGTGTCCTATAATTAAATAAAGAAAAAACAGAGATTATACTGTTTGGAAACAAAGAGGGAAGATCAATTCTTAGTGCCCACCTGGAATCTAGAGCACTTAAGACATCAACCCATGTAAAAAACCTTCCTGCGATCTCGGATTCAGATCTTAGTTTTGATGATCACATCAAAGCTGTCACAAAGTCAGCATTTCAGTACCTCAAAAACATTACTGAAGTTGGAGACTTTGTGTCCAAACAAGATCCACGCCTTCATTTCCTGAAGGGTTGACTATTGTAATGCTCTCCTCACTGGGATTCCCAAAAAGTCCATTAGACAGCTCCAACTCATTCAAAATGCTGCTGCCAGAGTTCTAACCAAACCACGAAAAGAGAGCACATTACTCCTATTCTCAGGTCCTCGCAATGGCTCCCAGTTCAGTACAGAATTGATTTTAAAGCATTACTTATTGTGTGCAAGTCACTCAGTGGTTTGGGTCCTACATACATCTCTGATATGCTTGAAGTATACATTCCTGGTAGGTCTCTTAGATCTGCAGGAGCTGGACAGTTAGTGGTGAGAAGATCAAAACTTACCAGGAAAAATGGCGTTTAGTCACAATGCTGCTCGCTGCTGGAACAAATTTCCCATCACTATCAGATTTACACTAACTGTAGCCAGCTTTAAAAAGCTGCAAAACACTGCACTTTTCTCCTCCGCCTTTTAAATATTTATTTTATCCTTCCCATTCTATTTTATTCTATTTTATTTTTATCTATTCTTATTTTATTTTCTATTTCTGTAAAGAACATTGAATGATCTTTTGTGTATGAGAATGGCCTATATAAACAAACTTGAACTTAATCTTGAACTTGAACTCAAGGGCACCTCAGTGGTGCTCAGATTTTAAACCCATGACTTTCTGATCGTAGGGGCAACTCCCTAACCACTATGCCACCAGCTGCCCAGAAACTAATATACTACATAACTTTTACATTAGTTGCTCTTTGTCTGCTGCCTCTATATCATGTTGCTATATAATTAAAATAACAGAAAGCTCACTGAAAATATGACAGTATAATGTGAATTTAGGAAGAGAGATTTTCACCTTTTCTAACAGTTTGCATTTTTGTATGCTTGTTTGCATATTCTGCCAAATAAGATATTCTGGTTTTAGGGATTTCTGTGACCATAACAAACACATCTGGGGCTATAAAAACACACACTGTTTACGGTTTCTTATAATTTATTTCCAATTAATTTTACATCAAATCTTGCAATGAATATATGCTCTTCTCAAAGGCAAGGTAGCTATCTTAGGACCTAACCCATGAGTTATGTGTGAGTTAAGAAGCAGAGGTACTTTATCTGTAACACACATTTAGCAGTAGAACACAGCCTATGCATTCTACACATCCTAACACTAATGGGCATGCACACACACATTGACCTTGTAGCAAAGGACAGCTACCATGGATGGCCATCCAAGGATCAACTCCAGGTAATTTCCCCAGTGCCTTGGTCAAGGTCACAAAGTAATAGTAGTAAAATGGAATGTTTTTCTTACAAATTGTCAACTGTTAACAATTCTATGTAAAAGGGGTATTTTTCAATGTTATTTTAAACTATCATGAAGCTGAAGAAGAGAAAGTTGTTGCCAACCTTAGCTTTTGGAGAAGGTTTTATGTTTGCCATTCTTGAGGAGGATTAGTCTCTCCTGAGTGTGCAGCAGCCGCACTCATTTGCATGAAGTTGAAATGCAGATATAAGCAGGCAAGGGCCTAATTTAACCCTAATCAATAAATTACTGAACTTATGTCAATTACGACAAAATTTGCAAATACCTTCGTCTGAAAATTCATGGAAAGAAATTAATGAAAAGAAATTCATCATAAACTTATGAATAGGTTTTGCCTAAACATAATATTACATTATAAATGCAGTTGCTATAGCATGGGAAATCAGGTCAAAAACAAGGCTGAAAAACACTAGTCATGTTGTCAACCCAGCAGTCGGTATGTCAGTTTGACCTCCTGAGTGGAAGTGTCCATTTTTGTGTAGCTGCATTAATATAATATAACACCTCACCTGCTTCTCACAGATTGGGAAAATAACATTCATCCATATGGGAGGGGCCTGTTCTGTTGTGCTGAAGGGAATTCATTAGCAGGGTTCAGCTTCAAGTTGGAAAGTCATCTGATCCGCTAGAAATGTCTGGGGACAGGTGCTTAACAACTTCAAACACAGCTTTTCTTCAAACCAAAACCTCGAGGTTGCTCTGTTGTTTTTGTAGTCCAGAGCAAAGTCTTTTGAACACAATAAAAGAATTAATAAATCAAGTCTCTATTAGACGTGTCTTCAGAGAATGACTGCATGAGAGAAGTTTTTGTGAATTAATTCATTTAAAGGGAAATTTCTCTTGTTCACACAGCATTTGGTAATGCTAAAACCATACGCAATGACAACTCTAGCCGGTTTGGGAAATACATTGATATTCACTTCAACAAGAGAGGAGCCATTGAGGGGGCAAAAATTGAGCAGTACCTGCTGGAGAAGTCAAGAGTATGCAGACAGGTAAGTGAAGTGTGTATGGGAAGCCAAGCCAAACACCACATCTGCAATCACACACTCCCTTGTACCTCACAGGAATATTAAAATAACTTCTGGCCAAAGAATAATGCTGTAGATCTTGTAGGAGGCTGCTCCTAATTCGGATATGTCATTCTTTTAAAGGCTCCAGATGAGAGAAACTACCACATATTCTACTGCATGCTGAAGGGCATGAGCCCAGACCAGAAGACCAAGCTGGGACTCGGCCTGGCTACAGACTACAACTATCTAACGATGGTGAAATCATGGGTTCCATACTACAGTCAAAAGCAATACCTAGTATAGTGTAATAAGACATATTGCACACAAATCATATTAATTTTAATATTTGAAGTAGAAATGAAAGCAGTATTTTTAATCCTTCTCCTGGGGACCCACTGCACTTTACAATTTAAACTATTTTCAGCCCATGAAATACATGATTCAGCTCATCGACTTATCGTCAAGCAATTCATAAGCTGGATCAGGTGCATTCAGGCAGACAATAGTTCAAACTGTGCAGGGCAGGGGGTCTCACAAGAGTAGGATTAGGAAACACTGGCCTTAGCTGATAATGATATGCTTACTATTTTTATTCATTTATTTGACAGAGACGATATAGATGAACAGACTTTCCTTACAGTGCATGAAGCATCTATAATACTTCTAGCCAGGGCTTGTTTTGAGGGGGGATGCAACAAGATGCCATCCCTCCAGGAAAAATTAATAACCACAACCCCTACTTCTACCACCACCACCTTTGTTACACTGACATCCCTTTTTAACTAATATCATTTTGCAAATTCTTATAAAAATCAAATGTCCACTTTTTCAATACTTGTAATTTACTAGAATCAAAGTAATTTCTAAAATTCTAATTTACTAGAATAAATTCTGTATAAGAATTCTATGCAAATCTGACAATATTTTCCCCTGGCTGGTCTTCTCACATGAGAAAAGAAATGAGTCAGCACATGCAGTAAATATAACAAAGCAAATTTTATATCTTGTAAATACAGTATCAGTGATATGGAAATGCAAAACTGTGTGTGTGTGTGTGTGTGTGTGTGTGTGTGTGTGTGTGTGTGTTTCTGCTCTGTCCTCCTGTCCTCGCCTGAACTCCAGGGGAACTGTACAGTGTGTGACGGGCGTGATGATATGAAAGAGTACTCAAGCATCTTGTCAGCCATGAAGGTCCTGATGTTCACGGACACGGAGAACTGGGAGATCTCCAAGCTACTGGCTGCAATCTTGCTCATGGGCAACCTGCGCTTTGAGGGTAAATCATAGGGAACTGAAACCACCACCAACAAAAATAATCGGTGTGCAATCCATATGATCTTTAGAACAACATTCGGAAATTAACTGCTGCTGTGTGTGTCATTACTTCATTCACAGCTCGCACATTTAAAAACCTGGATGCCTGTGTAGTGGTGCGTTCACCTGACCTGACTAAGGCAGCAAATTTGTTGGAGGTGAGGCGTGTGTGTGTGTGTGTGTGTGTGTGTGTGCATGTGTGATGTATGACTGTATTTATTTCATGCAGAAATGTTCTGACCATGTAGAAAAAAACTGGTTAACAAAAAGGTTTCATTTTGTGAAATTATAGAATTTTTAGGTGTAAAGGCTATAACGTCTCATTAAGTGTGTGAATAGCCTACTACCCTTTCTGTTACCTAGGTTTTAAGGTTTAATACATATTTTAGGTAAGTGATTTATTAAATCTGTAGTTTCTGCAGAAGCACTACTTAAACAGCAGCCAGTTCTAGAAATGCTTGGGAAAGAGGGGATCTAAACTACTAACAGCAATTATTATTGTTAGAAAGACAAGTTGAGGCAGAATGGGGTAAAGGACAGAGTATACAGCATGTCACCATTTCCTAACAAATCTGGGCATGTGGGGTGGGCTTCAGTCCAAGCCATGCCCCAGTCTGTCAGTATCTATAGCTGTAAGAGACTCAGCTAGCAGAGTGCTCGGCTGATTCTTTTGTTATTTTTCTCTCATGCTGTCTGTCTCTGATTTATTTCTCTCCCTCTCTCATTATCCTGGTGGGAGGGAGTTATCAGTGCTGTTAGAGGAGGGGAGCTGGAGATAAATGCAGTCATTAGAAAAGGCTCAGATGTTGGTACTGAAGAGTGTGTGCGCAGCATGGGCATGGCCTTCACATTTGCTCTGCTGCGAGTTGTACTACCATTTCACCGCTTGCCATGGAAGTTTGGCCACAAAGTGGTGCACATCAGAGAATTCCGTGGTGCATCTGCTCCCCCGGTGACAAAATACAGAATTACATCAAATTTGTAAGCAGAGGAGACCTGTAGCTGTAAAGATCATTAAAGCACTGGTTGACTTTCAGCAGCTGCTATAGTGCATTGTGAATTTATTTATATCAGTTTATTATAGTTTTGCTTTATGTGTTTTGTATAGTTATTAGGACTGAAGTGTTGCCAAATTACAGTAAAATGTCTTACAGTGTAGAATTCTGACAGAAGCTAGCAGTATATGGCCCCAGACTTATTCACAGCATGGAAGCTTTAGTGTGATCATTAAATACAGATAAAAGGTCCAACCAAAGCTATCAGTATGAACAGCTGTACTTCCCCCCTTAAATTTGTATGCTTTCTTTCATCAGGTAGACCCTCAGGATGTTATGATGTGTTTGACTACTCGTACCCTTATCACTCGAGGTGAGAGTGTGTCCACCCCTCTTAGTGTGAACCAGGGGCTTGATGTACGGGATGCGTTCGTCAAGGTTTGAGAGCTTTACATATTTAATTCAGCAATAATCTAAAATGTGCTTCAGACAAAATAATGACACTACTCACAAGGGCACACAATATCTATGCATCATGAATAAGTCTAAAGTGCTAATTGTATAGATAACAGATTTTTTAAAGCTAGAGTCTTTTATGATTCATTATGAAAACATTTAATAATGTGTTTCTGTTTTTGATCAAAATAAAGTTCCAAAAAGTTTAAAAATTAAAAATATAAAATGTACAATTTGTGCATGGATTTATGTATTTTTAAAGCTTAAATCATGCCAGAATATGCGATTGCAAAATTTGGGATTTTGTGCATTGAATAGTTTCTTGAAGAAGTTTCTCATATCAAATCATTGTGAATATTTGCTAAGCTTGAGTAAAATATTACAGATATCATTTGATAGCTGTTTATGATAATATTTTTCTTTTTCAGGGAATATATGGGAGAATGTTTGTGTGGATAGTGGACAAAATCAACGCCGCCATCTATAGGGTCCCGTCTGCTGAGGACAACATTATCCGCAGGTCCATTGGGCTGCTTGATATCTTTGGTTTTGAGAATTTCAGCATTAACAGGTGTGTATTGCTGTCTGAAACTGTGCACATTTATTTTCATATTCAGAGTTTGTGATCATGCCAGGCTTCAAGATGACTGATGGCTGAACTTTATCTAGTCACTCTAATCACTGACCTGTTTTCCAGCTTTGAGCAACTGTGCATCAACTTTGCCAATGAGAATCTGCAGCAGTTCTTTGTGCGGCATGTCTTCAAGCTGGAGCAAGAGGAGTACAACCTGGAGGGCATCAACTGGCAGCACATCGAATTCACGGACAACCAGGAGGCCCTGGACATGATTGCTATCAAACCCATGAACATCATCTCCCTCATTGATGAGGAGAGCAAGTTTCCCAAGGTAAATAGATGAGACATGCAGAGGTGTGACTTTTGCTTTTTTAATTGAAGGCTTTGTACACAGTTGACTGAAGAGAACTTTAAAATCAGTCATAAATTTGACTTGAAGTCACTGGAGTGATTTAAGGTTTTGAAAGTGTCTGATATCATTAACTAGACTACTACAGTGCCATTTTATCTCACTTTGAACAAGATGCCTTGCTCCTTGTGTATTACTGCATGGGAGCAAGGGATTACTGAGTCTAAGACAAGATCCTAGCCACATGACTGATTGACTGTGACTAAGTTAGCTAGCACTTTCATGGATATGTGAATGAATTCTAATAGATTAAAGCCCTAATGGTAAGGGAATTTCTGATGTTCATGGCAGTGTTTTTTGCTCAGCTTTGGAGAGGAAGCTATCTGGCAGGCATGGACATGTGAATGCTTTGCTGTGTTTTTAGGGAACTGATGCCACCATGCTGAGTAAACTGAACTCGCAGCACAAACTCAACATCAACTACATCCCCCCTAAGCACAGTCACGGGACCTATTTTGGCATTCAGCATTTTGCCGGGGTGGTCAACTATGAAACTAAAGGTACCTCACAGAGTTCCGAGTCTGTCTCTGTTGTACTGTTGCACTGCAAAGTAAAAAAATTGTTAAAACAAGTAGGACAAGTAGGAGTAAGTATTAAAAATATTAATTACAGGTTTGGCACAGCTGTCTAAGGGCTGGCCTTATCATTGTGATATCAGTTTGATCCCCAGTGGTTCAGAATTGAGCAAAAAACTGAAAAAAGAAAAAAAAAAAGTCTGATGCACCTAATTACTATACACACTTTTGCGATGCACTCCTCCAGATCTCATTACACGTTACTGTAACAGCCATGGGCAACTATTATTTACTGAGATTTCTGACAGAAAACAAAATAATTATAGCAATCTTCAACGCAATCTAGAATTTAGATTATTTTATATTTAGTTTTGTAATCAAATATTTTTATTTTCAATTTGAAACATTTTACTCATTTACAGTCATATGCAAATGCAATTCCACGAACACAAAGAGCAACGTGCAGTTCCTAATAATATGACAGTGCCCATTTTCTTCCCTGTAATTATGTGTCAAGCAGTAATTTCATTAATCTTATAAAAAGATAAAAATCCCATTGAATGTAGCTCATATTGACCAATTTCCCTCCTAAATACAGATGCCAAAATCCTAGGAAAAATTCTAGCTCTGCAAATGGAGAAAGTTATCTAATCAGTTACTGGATTTGATCAAGACGTCTTATGAATATTCTGTATAATCCCCCTTGACCTGCTACTCCTGAAATTATTCTTTCACTTGACACGGAAAAGCCCTTTTATCGGGTGAAGTGGGGCTTTCTTTTTCACACTTTAAAAAAAATTTGGTTTGCGGTTAGAACATTTGCTAGTATTTAAGGGATTTGTCGAAGATCTGTGGAACATAAAATATCACTTTACACTAATGATTTGCTGATGTATATTTCGGACCCAGCTTCATCTCTCTTCCAGAAAAGTAACTTCCAGAAAAGTGAGTTAATGCCAACTGGCACTGTGTCACAGGACTTTTCTTTTTCTTCAACTGCTTTTCAAATCACTCACAAGAAATTCAATTTGTTTTTGGATTACTGATCATTTTAAGGACCTCTACGAAGCCAATTATCAACCACTACTTTCTCATCTCAACTCAGATCATGAATGGTGGAATTCACTTTCTTTATCTTTCAGTGGAAGGAGTAATACAATTAAGATGACTGTACTACCTACATTTTTGTATTCGTTTCAGTGTCCTCCAATGTTTCTTACCAAGTGTTTCTTTAATAACTTAAACAGTCTAATTTCAACTTTGTTCTGGAATAAATAAAAAAAAACGGCCCGGATAAATGCGGGAATATCTGTCATGATGAAAGTCCACAGTTCGCCCAGTGTAGCGTGAAGGATGAACCAAATCACAGAGAAGCACGAGAGAGTTGGTAGTTCATGCACTTTGATCTGAGAACACTCCCTGAATAGAGTGAAGATTTCCACCTGAATAGAGTGAAGATTTTCCAATCCGCGTTCTCACACACACACAAGTCAAAGACAACCAGAGCACTCACGGTCCTGAAGAGATGAACTGAGCTGGGGGGTGAGGTAATGTCTACCGCCTTGACCTTGCCTCTTTTATAGCATGTGAGGCATTTACTTCCGAGTCCTCTTACGTGTCACATGACTAGTGTGTGTGTGTGTGTGTGTGACAGTGTCACAGAAACCCCCAAAAAATTGGGGCGTGGCACTCCCAAACTTTTTACTTTACTTGTCAGCCAACATTAAATCAGTTTTATAGTCGATAAGAGATTATACCATTCCTTCTAGCCGGGTTGAGATAGAAAGGGCATCTATCCAATCTACTCCTATTGTATTATTATGTGCCAAATTGTGTCCACCAGCATTCTGCTTTTACACTAAACCCTGTTGTAAAACACTCTGTAAAGATCTGGAGCCAGTTTAGACATCGTTTGGCTCTTAATGACCTTTTATTGACTAAAAACAGTAGCAAAGAATTTTATGTTTACCCGTCAATGATGGATGAAGCCTTTGATATACAGTCAAACTGTGGCATGACTTCACTATGGGATCTTTACACTGATGGCAGCTTTGCGTCTTTTGAACAGATTTTTGTGGCCTCCCATTCTAAAAACGTTCACACCCTGAATCTCTTGTGGTTTCAGTGCTTAGGTGTAAAGTAGACAAGAAACTGTAATCTGTAGTCACTATTTATAATTTGCCTAATACAACCAACCAGATGGCTTTAGAGACCTTGAGATGCAAATGGGAGGAGGACTTGGAAGAAAGAATCCCAGATGATATATGGAGCAAAGAAATGGAATGTCTCATGACATATTGTTATCAAGTTTAAATCAGAACTGACTGATTTTAATACACTTAATAACAAGTGCACCTCCCTATGTCTGTATACTACCTGTGTCTATCTAAATTCGTCTCTTTTTTTGTTTTGTTTTACTGTTTTTCTCTTTTGTGGGTGTGGGGGATTCTTTCTTTGGAGTGTATAATATAAACTCCAATACCTTAAAAAATATTTCTAAAAAAAAAATAATAAAAACTGTTTCAATATATATTCATTTTGTTAGGCCAAAACTAAAAGAAAGGCCTTGTTCTGCGTAAATAGACTTAACAATAAACAGGTAAAGGTGAATAACTATAAGGTGAATAGATCCAAAAAATAAATCACCCTGTAATTGTCATTCTTCATGAGTTTACCAGTAATTAAATTTACTCATTAAACCTGGATAAATCTAAATGGATAAATGTAATCAGGTGCGTTTGAGCAGGGAAAATTATGGACATTGGCCCTCCAAGACTAGAGCTCTGCACCCTCGATATGGCATTGTTCGGGAAAACCTATTAGCACTTGTATTCCTAACGAAGTTTTGATGTTTTTTTTAGAGACCAATTCTTCCTTTTCACAGGTTTCCTGGAGAAGAACAGAGACAGCCTTCACAGCGACATCATTCAGCTGGTGCACTCCTCCAAAAACAAGTTCATCAAGCAGATCTTTCAGGCTGATGTTGCTATGGTGATGCCCTTTTCCAATATGAAAACCATATTTATCCTGCTTTAATGTACCTCCTATATGCCAAATTAGGTGACATGTCACTTCCAGTGCATTCCAGTGCAGAGAAGTTAGCCTTGAGTTTGTGTTGACTTGTCATGTTTGGTTGCACATTAAAGGCAAAAATGCCAAAGCCCTGTACAGCTAGACTTTTGTAACATCCTTGGAAAAATCTCAAATAGATCAGAGCACAGTTTCTTGCTGTGAATGTGTAGTCCTGGGAATTTTCTCTCTGTCTCATTAACACTGGTTCAGCTTGATGATAAATTTTATTCCCTTCATGTTTATTGTCATAGAGTGCTGTTTGGTTAGCACTGCCACTTTTCACATTTTGTCTGTGATGATGTCAGCCTAATCTTTGTTGGCCGGGACTATTACGTCTATTGCGCTCAGCAGACTTGGCTAACACCAGTCGATTCTTTCTTTCTCTCTCTTCTTTCTCTCTCTCTCTCTCTCTCTCTCTCTCTCTCTCTCTCTCTCTCTCTCTCTCTCTCTCTCTC
>JBBIGA010000022.1:9713705-9750550 GCA_037576975.1 Alestes dentex | reverse complement strand
CTCTCTCTCTCTCTCTCTCTCTCCTACTCTCTCTCGTTCTCTCTCTGTGTTTCTCACTCACTTTTCTCTCTCATTGTCATCGTTACTTGACGTAGACACACTCTCTCGTGTCTCTGCAGACGCAGCAGAAGCACATGTTCTCACACGTCGGCAGCACATGGGAAGTGCGAGTGTCGCTGCATTGATTGCGGTGTGTGAAGTCTGCTTCTCGCTCCTGTCTGTATCTCTGGCAGCTACTCTAGGAATCTCCAGGCACACACACATTAGTTCAGCATTTAAAGGCTCTACTACTGAAACGCCAATTAAAATCCCATTGTTCGTTAGCACGGTTTGTAGCCTCTCATTTACACCACTCAGCTGTATATTAACGCCTCTCTTATACTGCTCTGTGTTTTTGTGTGTCTGAGAGAGAGGGAGAGGCAGGGAGTGAAATACTACAGCTTGGCACTACAGCTTGGTGCTGGATCTAGCTTTACCCAAAACCTGTGCAATGTAGCATTTTTATGTACAATGTAGCATTTTTTAAATTAACATGGCTGTTATTTATCTGTCATTTTGTCATTAATTACATTCAGCGTTACACAATTAACGCTGAGCTCACCTATTAGAAGTTAAATGCTCAAAGCAATGACTGACACCTGTGCTGACCAAGAGAGTCCAAATATTTATGTGAAAACTGAATCATGCAAGCATGTTAAAGAGTGTCCCACCACAGTCTGATAAACACATAGTAATTCCCACTATTGAGATTCAAGATTCAAGAGAGTTTATTGTCAGCCCAGCAACATACACAAGTGCACAGAGGTTTGAAATAGCATTATCTGAAGCAAATAGTGTAATGTGAATAGAACAAGGTCCCTAAAAGACAAAGTGCAGAAACAAAAACTGCTGGAACATTATATTGCAGCGTCAAAGTACAAAAATACAGATACTAGAAAAAGAGCAGTTCTAGTTTGTTGAGAGTTGTCTCTGATAATCATGGACTATTTATATAACCAGTACTGATATTCATGCTGTATCTGACTGCAAATTAACCAGAAAGTGAAAGCAAGGGCTGTAACCCGCCATTAGTTATCGCAACAAATCAGACTTTACTGTAGTTCCAGACAATTCAAGACCCAAACATCCAGATGATGCAACACAGAGAGTCAACAATGAAGGAATGCAGTCATTTCAGTGTGGAGGATTACATGAAAAAGACCAGCAGTGTTAGTGTTTTCAGCTTAAGCCACCATTCCATCAGTGTTCTGAGAATGTGAAAGACCATCTTCTCGGAGACTTATTGAAAGAATGACATGTTGCTGTCTGAGATGAGTGCAGCTCTGCATTACACGCTCTTGATAAACAGTCTGCTATTCATGGTTGAGTGAAGTTTTTCTGTAAGCAAATTATGACTGTGCTTTGAGGACGTTTTGTGGTTCTGCATGCTGGCTTGAGCATGTGTGCCCAGAAAACTGTTCCTGTCCAGATGTGCGCCCAGAAAACTGTTCCTGTCCAGATGTGCACCCAGAAAACTGTTCCTGTCTAGATGTGCGCCCAGAAAACTGTTCCTGCCCCCCCCCCCCCCAAGTGAAGACCTACTGTGCCATTACCGAGAATAAAAACATTACCAAGAAAAAATGAGCTATTTCTGGATCCATAAGGTGCATTAAAGTTGTTCTTTTTTTTTTAATTTTAGTCCGAAATATCCTCCGGATGATGAGGTCATGGATTTTGATGTGTAAACCCTTAGAGAGAACCATAGTTACTACTCTCTCTTTGATATACATTTTATTTACATGACACAGTTATTCATATGTTTTGTGTAATGAAATAGTTACTTTATTAATTAGATCGTTACACGTGTAGATGTACAGTTGTACACTTGAGTGTACACAAAAAATATTCTTTCATTAAAATCAAATCATCGTTGAATATCTTTTTCTACGTAACAACACAAACGTGGTGCCAAATGTGAGTTTGAGCTCTGTTCGGTTCAATACACTAGAAGTGGAGAAATAATGAATGTTGAATCATAACATGCTCTCATTCACTAGATGAAAACCTGGGGGAGAGAAAATGCAGGCAGGACCGGGGACTCGTGGGGTTTGAAGTCTGGTTTGTGAAAGTCCTTCAGGGTTTTGTAGTCCCTCGGTGTACTGCTCTGTTATTACCTGCCACATGGCAGGCAGAGCGGAGAGCAAGTAATGGCTCTCTTCAGAGCTTTTGTTTTCCCGCTTGCCACGCTAGCTACAAAGGGAACAAAAACAAGCTCTCACTAGCTCTGTGCTAGTTTATCATGCTTGTTTGTCAGGGGGGAGAGAAAGGGATAAAGGCTCACTGGAGTCTGGATAAAGGAAGAGGCAGAGCTGGGAGAATTGTCTTTAATGTCTGTGCTGGAAAGGCTCTAGTCTTTCCCAGGTTAATAGCTTTTCGGAGGGGAAGCCTTAGAGCTGCAGGCACGGGTGCCGTGCTAAAAAGAGTCTCCCTCTGTCTTCTTAAAACAAATGTTTACAGTTATGAAAAATGTATGAACCCTTACACCACTTTTACGCTCTTCCTCTTTGTGTGCTTCACCATAATTGCCTTATGTTTAAAGGTTAATTTATTTGAAATAAAATTAATAATACACTAGTGCAATAGCCAGGCAAAATTTGAACCTACAGTGTGACCAGAAGGAATTAAGACGTGGTGTGATCGGAACAGTGCATACAGAATCCTAACTCTTAACTGTTCCATCATCTTTAGGTTCCAGAGTGGTGCAACTGTTTAGATCACCTTGACCCCACCACCATCTCACCCAGTCTCTGACAAACAGATTATTAAGATATATACAGTTTCTTAAATTCTTTTTATTTTATATTTGTGTGGCTCTGTCACCGGTAGATCCTGAGTTCAGTCCCAGGTCATGCTGTAGACATGGCCGGCCAGAGAGCAAAACTGGAAGATGGCCCTCCCCGCTCCCCCAGTCACGTGATGTTAGCTAGCATGGGTGTCCATTAGCTGATGGACCAGAACTGCCACTTGGCATTTTCCTCCAAGGCGTTCAACTGTCCAGTGATGCTGCATTAGGAGCAGTTTGAAAACATGCCGTAGAGCTTCATCTGATGTGAAGGTAGCACATGCTAGCCTTAATCCTAACCCTAGCCTAGCGGAATTGCTCACGACTAAATTGAAAACAAAAACACGTCTTTGATAAAAGAGGTCTTTAGTGTGCAGGTGTGTATCTTTAGTGCGCTGGTTCTTTCATCTTCAGCGGTCCTTGATTACTTTTTTCCCCTGCGGTTAAGAGATCTTTGGTCTCTTTTAGAGGCTTAGCACTTGGTTAACGTGTGTGTGTGTGTATGATTAACTTGTGTGGACAGTCGTCTCATGCTGAGACTGTTAGTAAGGACAAGGTGTGAAAGCGCTATTTTTCACTTCTCCAGCTGGGGGCGACGCTATAACTTCTGGGTAAATTACGAAAAGTGATGGTGATGGTTTCACAAAAGCTTTTCTTTCTCATTAGTATGTACAACGGTGGCAGACGATTAACTGTGGATTAAATGTGGTTTAAATATTGGACGTCGTTGACTGTGTGGCTGATATTGAAGAACGAGACATGAGTTTGGCCTCTTCTCTGCCTGTCTCACTGTACTGGCTAAAGATTACAGAGTAGAAAACTCCTTAAAAAGCTCCTGAGATCTCTTGACTGGGATTGCAGTTTTTCTTTGGACCCGCTCGCGTCTCATACAGGCAGTGATTCCACAGCCGGCTGCCGCCGCATCGATGAGCAATCGGGCGTCGTTGAGGTTGTGAATTGACGCTGATGAACTGGACTGGACTATGGGGATTTTGAGAGCTGGAGGGGAGCGAGGTGGATAGGAGAGAGAAACGAGAGGGTGGGAGGGCAGGCCAGAGACTGAGCGAGAGTGTGTTTGCTTAAAGAGTTGACCGGTTGGCTACACTAGATAAGCTCTCTAGCATGGACTGAATGCAAAGTAGCAGTGGCTCCAGCGGCTCGCAGCACAGGAGCAGAATGAGAAGTGGTCCGGTTATTACAGCTGTGTGATATGCCACCTGTGCACAAATTCATGTGGGTGTTGATATCTGAATGTACAGATATACAAGCTCATCTTAGCATTCATTTATTTCATCAAGTACACAGAACATTTAAAGATACAGTGGTAGTATGTTACCTCAGACAGCTAAAACACTGGCTAAATTACTAAATATGCCCTTCAGTAAGGCATAGATAATAATAATACATTTAATTTATAAAGCTGTTTTCAAAAAACACAGACAATTTGGAGTAGACAAGCAAAACACGAGGGGAGGTCGAGATAACTTATGCTATATACACACAATAAGCTAGTTTTTTTTTAATTCATATTTTATCCATAACATTCTACATTTGTCAGTTATGAATACTGAACGCTGTGTTCAAACAGTAAAGATGCCCCTCCTTTATGCTGAGCGAGTGCCAGTCCTCCAGCCGGAAACTTCCTCTGGGAGCCCAGGGGGCCATTAGCCCCATCAGGAAGAGCCCCACACCCCAGCCTGCGCCGCTGCACCTCTCCCCACTCTCCACTCCACCTTGATGATCATGATGACAGAGGCCAACCCCATTATGGCTTTATTTCTTTCATCACCCCTCCTAAAATATCTAATCTGTACTTCATGCGTAAATATTTTTTGGCTGTTGGGGGCCCTAGAGAAGTTCCTATTTTCTACCCCTGCCACTCTTGCTGTGATAACACCCTCCTGTGGTTTTCAGGTTATGCAAACAGCCTGTCAGGCACGCTCCTGTCCACATTACCTATCCCAGCCGTGCTGCCGGCTGGGGTTTCGTATTCACTAATGCTCTGCAGCACCTTGCCTCTGGGCTATACTTGAGTGCCTTTAATGACTAGGTCCGACAGTCCAGCGGGGGGCCGTCAGAACCACCTCACTGCGTGTTAAAGTCAGGTTATAGAAGCTCTTTCAGAGGTAGTCTGACTCAGTTTCGTAAAACCTGTACGGTTTTCTACACATGGATTCAATCTAGTTCTTGAGTTAATAGCAGTGCCAATGGTGAAAAATCCACTGACCACTGAAATCCTTTTTAGTCTAGGCTTAAACCGAATCTGTATCTGAGAAAGGGGCCTGTAATGTTGTATCAATATTTCAAGGCTTTAAGACCAACAGACATGGATCCCTTGTTTACTTGCAGTAATTAGTACGTGTGAAGAAAAATGTTATCTCTACTAAAATCCTGTTGTATACTTCGATTACACTTTGAGGGACAATTAAAAAATTACATTTCTAATGTGTCCTTATAATTTTCCCACTGAAAAGGGGTCCTTGTGTGTGTGAAAGTTTGAGAACCCCTGTTCTCTTGAATGAGCCACTCCTTGCTCATACATGAGGTCACTCAGAGGGCAGCAGATGCCAGACATTGGATGGGTGTTAAAAAGACACAGTGCTGACATTCAGTTCCCAGGAGTAGCTCTCCCTCTGAAGGGGTCTGTTTATATTTGAATGTTCTACATGAAGGTCTGAGACCTCTCTTTCAGGTGTGTACCAACTCTGTGTGACAAGAGACAAGTGTGTCTTTCTCAGTTTCTCTCTCTCTCTCTCTCTCTCTCTCTCTCTCTCTCTCTCTCTCTCTCGTTTTCTCTCTCTCTCTCTCTCTCGCTCTCTTTCTTTCTCTCTCAATCTCTCTCTCTCTTTCTCTCTCTCTCCCTCTTGGTTTGATTCCTGGCTTCAGTTTCTATGTGGCTATTTGCAGCCCACCACATCCCCTCACAAGGTAATTAATCCTCAGTGCTGAAGTGTTCCTCTAGGGCTTCCATCCTTAGCGCTAAAACCAGTGTCCCTGGACTGCTAACAGTGATCTCTCCAAAGCAGCCCTTCTCCAAAATCCATTCCTGTGGTTATTTTTTCAGTGGAAACTATCTGTGACTGTGACATCAGCTTTAGCTTTAGTCATTTTGTAGGTTTAATAGTGGCTTTATATTAGCAGAAATTAATGTAAATTATCAGAGAATGTTAGTCATCAAAGAAAAAAATTAAATTCATATAAAAGATGCTTCTGTTTCAAGTTAACTGTGGCCTGTTCCTGTTAGTGCTCTGCACTTTGTCGAAGAGAAACTCGTTTTGTATGACTTTCCTGGCACTGTATGAGGTTGAGAAGGAAAAAACAGCACTCCAAGTTCTGACATTTTTTTACTCTGCCCACCAGCATCTTTTCTTCATTATTCCAACACAAAGTTAAGGCAGTGAGAGCAAGTAGAGACAGGAGCCTATAGAGAACCAATGAATGTTTCAAAAAGACATAGAATGTCAAATAAGAGAGGAAGAAAACATGGAAGGATAAGATATGTAAGAGGAGGTGTAAGAAAATGGAAGGACTGGTGGACAGAAATTGTTGAGGTGAAAGTGGTTAAAATGCGTACATGCTGTATTTTGTGCTGTATTTGTGTATGTAGTGTAAATGTGGCATATGTGTTGTATATTTGTGGCATGTAAGTCGGTGTGTGTTGTATGTGTTTATAATTAGAGACATCTGTCCGGGTGGACCTACATTCAAGTGTTTAAATGTGAATTATGTATGTGTGATTTTGTGTGTGTGTTTAGGGTGTGGAGACTAGGAAGCGTTCTCCGACACTGAGTAGTCAGTTTAAGCGTTCTCTGGAGCTGCTAATGCGGACACTGAGTGTGTGTCAGCCCTTTTTTGTGCGCTGCATCAAGCCCAATGAACTCAAGAAGCCAATGGTGAGTCTGAGCCCAAAAATGTGTGTGTGTGTGTGTGTGTGTGTGTGTGTGTGTGTGTGTGTGCACGCTTCTGGATGTCAACGCATTTAAAAGGTGCTTTGTATAGCAATGTAATTATCCAAACTCTTATGTAACAGTTGTTGATGCAAACACTTTTTATGCATTGTCAGATGTAGTTAAATTGTCCATAGCACATTTTTTGTATTTTCTATTTTGTATTTTTCCCTTGAGATGCTCTTACAGTGGTTGTGTGGTTTTATGTGGTAAAAAGAGTAATTCTATTTGTGTACATTTCCAACCTTTCTTTATCCCTTAGTCTTAAACTGTTTTTGGGTACTGTGCCTTTAAGATTTGTAAATATGTTCTGCCCTGTTTGGCTGTCCTGTATTGTGCCTTGCTCAAAAAGCAAGAAAGGGACTGAAACACTCTTTATAGCTTCAGCACAAATGGATGGAGCTAAACATCTGTAGGCTGATCTGTAGTTTTCCATGATCTTGGCCCTTTAAACTGTGTAAGTATATAAAGTTGTTTTCAGACTGCACTGTTATAAATGTTATTAACATATCACTCTCTTTCTTTCTAATGCAGTTGTTTGATCGAGGGTTGTGTGTGCGACAGTTGCGGTATTCTGGGATGATGGAGACCATTCGTATCCGTAGAGCTGGATACCCTATTCGATACACTTTTGCTGAATTTGTGGAGCGTTACAGGGTTCTCATGCCTGGGGTCAAACCAGCGCATCAACAGGTAGTTCAGTAGTGATAATAAAGTGCACAACCTGCTTCATTAAAATGTACAAGACGTGTTTTAGAAACTGATGTTGTTCATGCCTCTTGTGCAGAAGTGGGATGAGTAGCTGAGTTCTCGAGTACTTAGTTGCGTATAGGACATAGAGCCCTATAGAGCATCTATAAACCTAGGTGTTGAATTTTGTTGGGCAAAATTTTCCCTTTGGGGTGTCCTTTTAATTTAAAATTCAATCATATAGCTCAAAAGTGAATGACTAAGCTCAAAACTGAGTTTTTCCCATCAGTGCTTTCAGCTTGTTGTGTTTTAAAGTTTTAAAACTCCACTACTTCCACATCTCGTTCCTGTTTCCCAGTTCTAAATATCAGCAAAAACAGGGAGCCAAGTCTTCTAATACAAACCTGAAGCCACTGAGAACTCCATAAATTACTACTGTTAGTAAGATATGATGTGTAAGGGCCAAATCTCAAACTATATAAGGTTATCTCCAAAGCTTATTTTCTATTACCAACTGTGATCAATTTATAGGAAGATCTGCGGGGGACATGCCAGAGTATAGTGTTGTTGGTCTTGGGACGAAATAATGACTGGCAGATGGGGAAGACAAAGATATTCCTCAAGGTTTGATATTTATCAAAATAGTTTGCATTACAGCAGTATAGCTGCTGCAAACTGCTATGCCAGTGATGTTATCAAGTGTTCATCTCAAACACTATTAAGTGTTCATCTGAAAACCTAGACATATATAGACTTAAGTGGGCAAAAAGACATTGGCAGAGTGGAGTCAGCTGTGGGAAATGCTTTAATTGATCTGGTCATATTGTAGGATCACCATGACATGCAGCTGGAGATTGAGAGGGACAAGGCCATTACAAACAAGGTCATCCTCATCCAGAAAGCAGTGCGTGGAATGAAAGACAGGTAAATGAGAGGGAATCGTCAGGTGAGGGATGGTAAATGGATATAAATCATGAATAACACTTTGCAACTGGTCATTTTTACCTCCAGGGCCAACTTCCTAAAGACTAGGAGAGCAGTGATACTAATCCAGAAAATGTGGAGAGGCTATATCTGTAGGAAGAACTATAGAGTGGTATGGTTTTCTGCCTTTTATCAAATTTGCAGTTATTCTCTTAAGTAAAGGCTAAAAATGATGATGCAGCTTTCAAGCACCTGGCTGCAGTTAGTAGAATAATTATTCAACACGATCCATGTCTTGTCTGCAGATGCGAGCTGGTTTCCTGCGGCTGCAGGCTCTATGCCGCTCCCGGAAGCATTACCTGGCATACCGAGATGCCAGGGCATGTATCATTCTGCTGCAGGGTCTTTGTCGTGGTTTCCTGGTCAGACAGACATTCTGGAAACGCTTGAAAGCCATCTACACAATCCAGGCCTATACCCGGGGAATGATCGCACGCAGATTGTGCAAGCGCCTCAGACTAGAGGTACAGGAGTGCTTTCTGAAGAGAAAACTACTTTTGTACATTTTGTCTTGTTTTCTTTTCTGTCTAAGTTACTATATATATATCAATCACAACCAACACATCCTGCTGGAAACTGGGAAAATGCGCAAATTATATGACAAACTTGCTAATGAAGAAAACCTGGGCCTGCTAACACCGCCAGCACCCAGAACGAAGAATGAGGCTGCATTGGGCAGCTGGCAGAAATGCAAGCACTGTGCACTTAAACAAAAGCGAAGCAAGCATACAGGCATTAGCACCAGGCTAAAGGCTAACCTGGTCCAACCAGCTCTACCATCCATCCTGTTCTCCAGCATTTGGACAATGAAATGGCTCCAGCAATCTGGTCTGCGTGAAAATTGTATCTTTATTTTTAAATAGCTACACTCCGACATCATGGACTTGGCCATCCAACTAGATGGGATAGCATGTTCCCCAGTCAGTAGACAGGTCTCTTTGTCCGGTTAGAGTCATAGAAGTGGATTGTTCATTTACATAATGGTTTACAAACTCTGCTGAAATCACCACTGTAACCGCAGATATAGGTTTCTAATCCTGAGGTGTTGGGTGATCTACCAAAATATTTCACTGCATTGCTGGTGGTAGTTGTGTATTTGCCACCTAACTACAATTATCTGGATGGATCTGAATGGATTTTTCATTGTTTTTGGTGACTTCTCATATCTGAACATGTGATTATTCCCATGAGAGCTGAGAACTGTCTGGGCAAAGTCTGCACTAACTACAAAGTCACTGCGGTTGCCCACATCAGTTCTTTTGGCCACATAATATTATTCTCTCCATCCACATCACTGCTAAAATGCACAAATCCAGCCAGGGAAACCTCTTGCCAAACAGAGCCCTCCCGCCACTTCAAGTTTAAATTGCATAGATTGGAACATGTTCAGAGAAAATGTTTGCTACGGTGACTTTATCAACTACCTCCTACATCAGCAAATGCATAGAAGATATCGCAGTGTCCAAAACTGTCACCTCAAGAGCCAAGGAAAGCTCTTATTTACAGCAGAGCTTTAATGCACTGAACAAGAACACGTGAGGAAATCCACCCCTCCCACCACCGACCAGATCACCTGTCTGCCTACAGCGGAACTTTAACCAAGGTCCACCCACAAAAATCTGTTAATCCGTGCAACATTTCTGGTTGCATGCTCAGGGAATGTGCTGATCAGCTGGCCAACATCTTCACAGGCATCTATGACACATAACTGAGCCATAAGATCTTCCCAACATAGCATCATCCCAGGTCCAAAGTAATCTGCATTATCCTGCCTGTATGACTACCACCCCATCACACTAACCCCTGTCATCATGAAGTGCTTTTTGAGGCAGCTACAATGACTAGTCAGTGTACAGAGATGAGGTCCGTCAGCTGATGGGCAAACCTTCCTCCTCCCGTCCTCACAGTGTTCTATAGGGACAACTCCTCACTCCCTTTACACTGACTTTTCACACTGCTCCCATCTGGCAAACGATATTACAGCATTAAAGCCCGATCAGCCAGACTGTATGCAAGTTTTTTTTGCCTCAAGCCATCAGAATCCTCAACACACTGCCTACCCCTCTACTCCCGCACACACCCCTGTACTGTAGTTGTAAATTATTTGATTTGATTATTTTGGCAAAAAACAGAATGATTAAACGTAAATTGGATCTACAAATATGACTGGGCTGTTTACCCAGTATAGACAATAAAATCAATATACCAAGCTTCGCTGTACCAATTCATCTTGTACCAATTCATTTTACATCTATTCAATATATGTTATGTTTCTCATTGTTACTGTTGCAGGGCAAATTTATTTGTAGACAACTTGCTGATATATTTTGTTCTTTTGGCAAGGCATTCTTTCTTATTTCAAGGTGGCCTCTGTTTATGCTTGTGTATGTTTGTATGCACATGTTTTCCTGCGCAGAGGTCACGCAGGCTGGAGGCTGAGCGTCAGCGTCTGGCTGAAGAGGAGAAGTTGAGGAATCAGATGACAGCGCGGCGTGCGCGGGCTGAGGCTGAGAGAAAGCATCAGGAGCGTCTGGCCCTGATGGCCCGTGAACAGGAGGAAAGAGAAAGGGCCGAGCGAGAGGAGGCACGCAGGAAAAAGGAACTGCTGGAGCGGATGGAGCAGGCCAGGCAGGAACCAGTCAGCGATTCAGACATGGTGGACAAGATGTTTGGCTTTCTTGGCAATTCCACATCTCTGCCCAATCTGGAGGGAGAAGCACCTGCAGGATTTGAGGTTGAGGATTAGTGTTCACTTATGAAATATCCATAAACTAAAAAATATAAGTCTAGTAAAGTAGGTTTTGTTATATATTTAAAGTTGACTGACTTTCAGTTTTTAACAGCATACTAGCCAAGCTCCTGAGGATTTACCATGCTGTTTACTTCTAATTATAACCTCCAACCATCTATCTAATATCTTCAGCTTATTAACCAGTCTGTGATTAGGTGGGTAAGGTGCATTGGTGTTAGCAGAGACAGATAACAGCATGTTTGAAATTTGAGTTAAAGCTACATTTTTCAGGAAAAAAATCCAGGAAGAAAGATGGAGGGCACTGCATTACAATCACATGCAGAATTTTGATCGCAGCATATCAAAATGTATGTTTTATTGATTTTTTTAGAGACATAAGCTGACACATACTCTTGAGAGAACTTGTGTTATATGTCTCCTTTCTTAAAATGCCCCATGTCTTTTTTTAGCTGAATTTAACTTGCTGGAAAAAGAAAGAAAAGGAAATATATCTCATATATGTTACACATTGTTTTGTGTGTAATAGGACCTAGAGCAAGTCTCTAAGGACTATGAAGAGGACAGCACTGATGAGGCTCTTCCTCTTCCTGATGAAGAGCAAGAGGACCTGTCAGAGTACAAGTTTGCAAAGTTTGCTGCTACCTACTTTCAAGGAACTACAACACACACGTATGTGCGCCGGTCACTAAAACAGCCTCTGCTTTTCCAAGAAGATGAAGGTGACCAGCTGGTGAGAAATTGCATTAACCTTTTTTCATAACTCAGGGTTTCCATTTGCAATTCACAACCTATAGCCTGTATACGCATGGTAGTACACAAAATTAAAGTTAAAAAGTTGAAATTAAATTTCAAAAAGCTATGTTGAATTATGATTAAGGATATATAAAGAAGAGTACAATTGGGTTGTGTTAAAAGTGACTTATTTTTTGTCCTATTGCTACTTGTCTACTTGAACATATGTGACTAAAAACCTTTGCCATCTTTTTGGTTTTAATTATTCAGCTTTGATATGATATACTGTTTTCTCTCAGTAATTGGTGGGGTTTCTGCATGTGCAGGCAGCTCTGGCTGTGTGGGTGACTATACTGAGGTTTATGGGAGACCTACCAGAGCCAAAATATCAGATCAACGTCAGTGACGGCAGTGAGAAAATCCCAGTCATGACCAAAATCTATGAGACACTGGGTAAGAGAACCTTCAAGAGAGAGCTGCAGACCCTGCAGGGGGAGGAGGAGGTAAGGGTGTGAGGAGGAAGAGAGTGTTCATTTTAGGAGAGAAGCAGTACAGCGTAGAAAAAATACAGAGAAGCTATACATAAGTGAAGTTCTATATTCTTTGTAGTACACACTATTCAGTTAAAAGTGGAATTATGGTGCCACAAATATACTTGAGTAAAAGTATAAAAGTATTAACATTTTGCCTTACTCAAGTACAAAAAGTAAAAAGAATTAGATGTCAGACTAATCATTGGTGCTAGTTAGTACTAGATGTCTAACAAAGACAAATTGGCATAGTGATGGGCAGTTATATAAATTTGAAATGTATATAAAATGTTTTACAAAAACGACAAGATAACTAAAATGTAGAAACCCAATGTTCAATGGGCAGTTGTTAGTATTTTACTATTGCGCTTACCCTGAACATACAAGTAGAAAAGTCTCAAACCAGTCCTCAGGGCCCCCAGGTCGTCTACCATGTTGCTTGACAGAATAAAAATATGGACTGCCTGAGTGAGTCTGAGAACCACCAATGTTCCATCATTAACCACATGTTCCATATGCCTGAGAAACCTGTTTGGAAAAATTTAGTTCCAGGAAGGAATCCCTTGTCTGTGTTTACAGTGGCCTCTGGGCAGTCTTGTTATAGTGACTCCCCGACAGCCCTTCACAAAACCCCATTTGTTCATGTGTCATTCAAAAAGAACTTGAAGGTTTGCTTGAAAAAATCTTTGCTTGTATAAAGGTTTGTCCTGCTTCAAAGCCTTTGTGTGCTTCTTCTTTTTCAGAGTTCCATTATTGACAGCCAAAAGAGGAATAGTGTAAGGCATAAACTGGTGTCTCTCACTCTGAAGAAGAAGTCAAAGATTACAGAGGAGGTAAAAAACCTGCTGTTTTTGAGCTTTTTTTTGAAAGACAAGAGCTGCTAATGCTGAAGTGTCCTACTTGTTTAGGTGACCAGGCGGCTGACTGATGGTGACTATAGTCTACAGGGTAACAGCATGCTGGAAGACCGCCCCACTTCCAATCTAGAAAAACTCCACTTTATCATTGGCAATGGCATCCTACGACCTGCTCTGAGGTCCCTGAATGGTTTTGGGTTTTAGAAATGGTTTCAACTGTGTCTTGCTGCAAAGCGCATAACATTTCTTTGTTTTAATACTCATGTTATTTTTAACAGAGATGAGATTTACTGTCAAATTTGTAAGCAGCTGACACAGAACCCATCCAAAAGCAGCCATGCTCGTGGCTGGATCCTGCTCTCACTCTGTGTGGGCTGCTTTGCACCAACTGAGAAATTTGTCAAGGTAAGAAGAAACCTTCACCTCCCACCTGTGTTGTCACCTGTGTAATTTTCAAAACTACTGACAGGATGACACCCTATGCAAATGTAACCCGCTCTTTGAGAAATTTTCACTTTTTCCCTTTCTCAGTATCTGCGAACATTCATCAACGCTGGGCCTCCAGGGTATGCCCCATACTGTGAGGAAAGACTGAGACGGACATTTGTTAATAAGACAAGAACTCAGCCTCCCTCCTGGCTTGAGCTCCAGGTGCTGTATCTCTCCCCCTACCCTGTCTCACAACCATTAGCCATTTGTTTTAGAAATTGGAATATAGACATTCTGTATCTCTCTCTCCTCCCTCAGGCCACTAAATCCAAGAAGCCCATCATGTTGCCAGTGACCTTCATGGATGGCACCACCAAGACCCTAATGACTGATTCAGCCACCACAGCCAAGGAGCTGTGTAATGCACTTGCAGATAAGATCGGCTTGAAGGACCGTTTTGGCTTCTCCCTGTACATTGCTTTATTTGACAAGGCATGTTCAACTTTAATAAGTCAACTATTCAACGAATAAATCCTCTAGTCAGTGTTTTGGGCAGCAGTTGTGATCAATGCCTAAAATACAGCAGTGTATGCCAAGGAGAAAAGTTATTTCTGCTGAATACAAACCCAAATTCCACTGCAAGCTTTGTATAATTATTCTGAAACCAGACTGATTTGAGAACTGACAAATCAAAGAGCAGTGACCTTTGAAAACAGTAGAGGTTCCACCCAAAAACATTTTCTTTTTGTTGTCTGGGAAGGGCTAGCATTTAGGAAGATATAAATTAATAAAAAAATGAAATGCAACACTAAACACTAAAACTGAGTATGTGTATACACAAAATGTCCTGGTCATTTCATCATCCAGTTTGTGTATGGTCTGCTCAGGTGTCATCCCTGGGCAGTGGAAAGGATCATGTGATGGATGCAGTGTCACAGTGTGAGCAGTATGCCAAAGAGCAAGGGGCTCAGGAGCGTAATGCCCCATGGAGGCTTTTCTTCAGGAAGGAAATCTTCACACCATGGCACAACCCTGCTGAGGACAGTGTGGCCACTAACCTCATCTACCAGCAAATTGTCCGTGGGGTCAAATTTGGGGAATACCGCTGTGACAGGGTGTGTAAACTCTGAATGTTACATCTCTTGAACTAATACTTAGACTGCGGTTCAAAAGTTTGTAATCACTTCTCACATTTATGATATGATGTGCCATCCCACAAAATGTTATAATGATGCTAACAGTAATACTTACCATTCAGAGGTTTGAATTCTCATGCCATATAAACCATGGTTAGGAAGTATAGATTCAACATTAATTCAATATTTTAAGTGTTTTGTAAAAAGTAGCATGAAATAATAAATAATAATGTAATGATATTTTAATACTAGTCTTACGACTTAACATTTTATTATATTAAAAAAATTATTATAACTTTTGTATTATTAGATTTTGTCTCAGACATTATGAAATCATCTGAAGCAGGGTTGTTTAGTTTCAGTCCTGGACCGCAGGTGTCCATCACAGTGTGGCAATTTCCCTGCTCAAACACCTGATTCAGATCTGTTAATTGCCAGGTTTAATGAGTGATTTTGAGCAGAACAATCTAATTGTGCTGGACACTGGCCATTCCGTACCAAAGCTTAATGCCTCTGATCTACAGCTTCTTACAAATTATTTGAATTTTTTAAAAGTTAATCAGTGCCATATTAGAATAATTTTATATATTCATATGCATGGTTTTATATAATTGATAAAAACTGATAAAAATGGTATAAAAAGCAAAAAATCTTGATTGATCAGACTACATGTTTTGTTCATTTCTTTGTAAAAATGAGTTAACACATCCTGTACAAATGCCCCCTACGCACGTATGTATATATATTCAGAATGACATTTTGGTATTTTGAATGTAAATAATAATTGTGCAGTAAAATACACTAAAGGATGTTCTCTGTACAGAATGTGTACTTATATTTGTGTGTCTGGTGTGTGCATGTGTGCATGATGATATCAGGAAGAAGACTTGGCTGAGCTGGCCTCTCAGCAGTATTATGTAGAGTATGGTGCAGAGATTTTGCAGGACCGTGTACTAAGCCTCATCCCCTCCTACATCCCGGACCGAGAGATCAGCTCATCCAGGACTATGGACAAGTGGGCTCAGGTCATCATAGCAACTCACAAAAAGGTATCTACTAATCAGAGCTTAAATATGAAAGAGAACAATAAATCTCAAGCTGAGTTTTTTCCTAATTAAGGCACAGAAGTTGTCTCACAGGCATTATCATTTGGCTCAGGCATTATCCTGAGTGTTATTAGTCTGTGATATTTCAGTCAGCATATTAGTCTGTGAAATTTTAGTCAGCATATTAGTCTGTGATATTTCAGTCAGCATATTAGTCGGTGATACTTCTTCTGTTTTTATTTAATTTTATTTTAGTAGCCTGTAATCTTGTGATGTTCTTGACATATCTGTTTCTAAACCATATCCATAAGTGTCTCCAGTAGTGTCTGCATGTATCACTGCACTCTCAAGGGCATCTCTATTGTATTGCCATTCACTGTTATTAACATTTCACATGGCCATGACTCGCTCTATAATCTCTGTGTTTCAAGGACAGCCTTTTAATCATTCTCTGACCCTCTAGGCTGTACATGGCTTAATATGTTTTAGCCAAAACCTTCCGTCATCATGTTCTGGTCTCAGGCTCTCTATCATTAGTCACAATTTGCCATCCATGGTGTAACCTGGATCCACTACTGCCTTACCCACATCAAAACAAGTGATGGCCCAGCTCTGGCCTGCACTTACTATTTTTGTCTGGCCCATGTACCGCTATGGAATAATCGCAATCACTTTATCTGAATCTGGGTGGCCTCCACTTAACCACTTCATCAATGTAATGCCACAAAACATTTCACACAGAAGTCTGGAAGTAGGACTTGTGCCACAGAGTAATGACAAAAGTGGCTGCTACAACTGGACCAATTTTGGCCCACAATACTTGCTATTACCAAAACTGAACTTTGAAGTTACCTTGGCAGTAATCAGTCTGAAATGGTCTGTTTGTCTGGGTATATTTTTTAATGAGAGTCATGTAAGCTTACACATACATTTTGTGTTTTTTCTCCTATTTTCACACTGAAGAGGAACACATAAGCTTTGCTTTATTTTGTCTGCATGGTTCATACAATGGAAAAATTAATTTCCTACTGTTAGAAACTGCAAAAAACAGCTTGCTTTGAATTGACTGTTCACATGATGTTATGAAAACAAACATATTTATATAATTATATCCACCTATTCAGCCTAACCAGACTACAGCCAAACCTGCATTTTGGCTATGGCACTGATACGTAAGCTTGTGTGACCTCAGTTTCTAGCAAACAAAGTTCAAGTTGTCTTATTATTATTATCTGTATGAACTTAGTATAAAACACAGATTCATAAATCCTGAATGGTATTTATGTTAGAAGTTATTTGACTTGTCATGGAGCTTGGTCATTAAGTTAGCAACTGATTATGAAGTAGGCTCCAATCAGTAAAGCAGCTAAACCCATCACTGCTGCCTAGGTAAGCAAAGATCTAGTCTGTTTCATGGTGTCTTTGGCTGATTATATGATATGATCTGCCCCTAGTTCTGAGCAGGAAGCAGCCCAGAAGTTTGGCTGCATTCGGTTACTAATAAATTGTATTAATATTTAATATATTTTGAATATAACATTAATAAATAATACATCTGAGACAAGATTTTAAATTTTAGTTTAGTCCACTAACACACACAGTGGTAGTTCTCTGTGACTGGGTCAAAAAAGCAAATTTTTTGAGCAACTATCACTGAGGAGCATTAATCATGTGTTCCCTCCTTCAAGGGTGAAGCCAGATTTAATTACCCTTCTGCCTTCCATAGGTTAAAGTGATGGACATGAATCTTTAATGATGCAGGAGATCCATATTATGGATTGTCAGAGTAGTCTGTTATTGCATGTGCTTGTAATATTTTATGCATATGAACTGACCTGGTGAGGTCTGATGTCACACGAGGAAAAGAGACCGTTACTGACTGTTAAATGTCCTCAGGGAATTTATACGCAGAAGAGATTCGACCCACAGCGAGTGAAAGAGGAGGTGGTGGATTTTGCTCGGTTCAAGTGGCCTTTACTTTTCTCACGCTTCTATGAGGCCTTCAAGTTCTCAGGTATGACAACTGTATACCTGTGTTATTTGTAGGCATTCATCAAACCAACCTTTTCTCTCCTGATACTAATTCTGATATCTAAATCTGATATAAAACCAACAGTTTCATATAGCACCTGTTTTTGTATTAGTAAAGTACATAAATACTTTAGAGGCAATCATGTTATATAGGAGATAGTAAATATTCTTTCACAATTGTGCACATTTTTAAAATTAGAGTGGTTCTTAAAATTGCAGTATTACAATATTTTATTGACCATGACTCAGAATAAAGGGTTTGAAAGTCACCTGTCTGTCCTAAAATGTTGTGCTCATTTTTAATAACTTCTGCTAATGAGATAATAAAGATAATAATAATTAAATATTTTTGTATTACATGTGTTATTAAAAATATTTAAAAATGCATTTAAAGAAAGCCAGGTTAGCCTGCTTTTATTAAAATATCAAACTACTTATGGAATGTTTTAAAAGTGAACTGTTCATATCTGCCCCATGTCAGATCTGTTTCATAAAGTCAGTATCACTATACACAGAACTGGTGTGTGGTTTTAAACAATTTATTTAAAACCACACTTCTTAAGGCCTGTATTCAAACTTTGGCTTTTTCTTCAGATGTGGCCTTGATAATGATTCTTTTTCTACATTGACAGGTCCCAGTCTGCCAAAGAATGATGTGATAGTGGCGGTGAACTGGACTGGTGTTTACTTTGTGGATGAACAAGAACAGGTCCTTCTGGAACTCTCCTTCCCTGAGATCACTGCAGTATCCAGCAGCAGGTCTGTACTGTAATCCTGTAAACCTTTCTTCTCAGAAACACTGCACAAGAAATTAGAAATTCGATAACTGTGTTGTTACTTAATTATGTCTAAATCTCCTGTTAAGTAATCTGTTATATAACATATCCACCACACTCAATCACTCCTTTAATGCTTGTTTTTCAGACACTGATTAAGACTTTTCTTTGCTATTTTTGCTATTCTTTGTAGTCACTGAAGGAGCTTGCTGTTTTTGGAGTATGATTTAGCCTTGTAGTTTTACTACACTGAAAACATTAACATTACATGATTCAAATATTTACATAATTTTCACATGAAAAAAATATTACTTCAATACAATGTTGTCTTTCAGTTTGTTTAATTTTGGTAGTAATTATGGTATTGAAATACATTTTATTCAAATGGGAATGAAGCACTACTTTTTTTAGTGTGTAGCTGTTCAATGAATGTGAAATGAATGAGGACAGTTCTCTTCACAGGGGAGGCAAGCTCCAGGGCCAGAGTTTCACTCTGGCTACCATTAAAGGAGATGAATACACCTTCACCTCGAACAATGCTGAAGACATTCGTGAGCTGGTCGTCAGCTTCTTAGATGGCCTTCGTAAGAGATCAAAGTTTGTGGTGGCTCTTGTAGACTGCCATAACACTGGTGAGCTAAAATGAACGTTACACTCGAAGTGTGCTCAGTTTGAAGATATATTGCTGTGAAAAAAAACAGAGCATCTGTCACCTTTGTTTCAGATCTTCAAAATTTTATATAAAACAGACTACTTCAGTAATCACAGAATACAGTTTTCCAATGTTTTCACCAACTAACCCTGTTTAACTAAACCATGGCTAACCATTTAGTTGATAATTGGGATCAGTTAAATATATACAGAAACAAAGAGAACAGGTACTTACTTGCTTTTTCACTGTATGTTGGTTAAATTAAAACCAAGATGAGATTGTACACTTTCTTTTATATATGCTTCCAGTGCAAGTCATGTTGTACATTTATGTGTGTTGGTTTCTTCAGCTGGGCACGACTCCCTGTTCCTGAGTTTCTCAAAGGGAGATTTAATCCTGCTGGATGAACACACAGGAGAACATGTGCTGACCTCTGGCTGGGCTCATGGCGTCAATGACCGGACCAAAAAGAGAGGGGACTTTCCTGCTGACAGCGTCTATGTGCTGCCCACCATCACCAGACCACAATATGACATTGTGGTGAGTCAGCTGTTCTTTTCATTAAAGAAACTATTAATGCCCAAATTATTTGCCTATTTGGTAACTATAATAATTTAGTTGGTTAATACTGGATTTTTACGAGATTTTTGACTCCCAGGCACAGATGCCTGCCGCACCTTAGGGATCAAACCTGCAATCTTCCAATGTCGGGCCAACACAAGACAGTCAGAACCCCCATTTGGCTGTTACTTCAACAATAATACATACATTATGTAGTTATGAAAGCTACATGAGAAACTAAATGAGGAATGACTGTGAACCCACATAGACTCTTTCAGTTTAAATGATGCTGCTTAAGGTACTCCTAGGTTAACTCTATTTAACGCCCAGGGCCCGCTGTAAACACATTATGCCTGTGTATTTTAAAAATGTACACTACTGGCAGACAAGCTTAAATGCACAGGTTAGGTTACCATTTCACAAATAACACCTCCTTAAAATTATACCTCTGTAGAACCTCTCTCATCACCAAACACCCTTTTCTGTTAAGTCTTTAGTTTCCTGGACTCCATTACTCCATTGTGTCTTAAAATCGAGTAGGTAGTGGGCAGGGATATACACAGACGGTGCAATAAGCTGCAGCTGCAAATAAACTTGTCTCTCATGTCTCTCTTATTTACCTTATGTTTTAGGCTCTGGTAACTATGTCTCCAGGCCAGAGGAAGGACTCTATAGGTTTATCACAACTGCACATGATGGAGAGTGAGGACAAAGTAAAGCCTTATACTTTGGAGGAGTTCTCATATGATCACTTTAGGTACATCAAGCCCACACTTCAGTTTCTCACTCTATAAGAGCTACATAAATTACATTTTACTTTCATAGTGGTTAGCAAATAGTTCATTTTTTCATTAATTAATTTTGAATTCATTTTGTCACACTGACAAAAAAAGCCATTCCATTCCATGTACCACGTACTTGACTGTGATCTTATTCATCCTATACCACCTTTTGTTCACTTTTTTGTTATTTGAGTGTACTGATGTATGTCCTCTGGCACCAGACCTCCTCCCAAGAGTACTCTCAGCCGTGTGATGATTACTAAAGGTAGAGGGAAGGATAAGCTGTGGTGCTGCTCCAGAGAACCTTTGAAGCAGCCTCTGCTCAAGAAGGTCCTGAACCATGAGGAACTTGCTCAGGATGCCTGCTTGGCCTTCATCGATATCCTTCATTTATCTTGCTAGTTCTACACATCTAGTGCTATGCTGTTAAAATTTTAAACTAGCTCATGTTTTATTCACATGTATATCTTATCCTTGACTTCTGTTCTGAACCTATCATGAAGTATATGGGTGACTATCCCTCTAAGAGAACTCGCTCAGTTAATGAACTGACTGATCAGATCTTTGAGGGAGCACTGAAGGCCGAGCCGCTGAAGGATGAGATCTTCTGCCAGATCATGAAACAACTTACTGAAAACCATGTGAAGTAAGTCAAACATTCACATTTCTCTCCTGGCCAGTTTCTGATAGAGCACTTGTGATGGTCACTGGGCTGACCTCATGTGTTTTATATATACAGGTTCAGCGAAGAGAAGGGCTGGGAGCTGATGTGGCTTTGCACTGGCCTCTTCCCTCCCAGTAATAATCTCCTGCCTCATGTGCAGAAGTTTCTGCAGTCCAGAAAGCACCATCCGCTTGCCCCAGACTGTATGCAGAGGCTTCAGAAAGCCTTGAGGTAACATGTTTGAAATAAATGACATGCACAAATATGCAATAGTTCATGATCTCCTGTGCACTGACATTTTCTGTTATTTTCTGTCAGAAATGGCTCTAGGAAATACCCTCCTCACCTGGTAGAGGTTGAAGCCATCCAACACAAAACCACACAGATCTTTCATAAAGTTTACTTCCCTGATGACACAGATGAGGTGGGTTCCAATTTTGATTTTACACCCTTGAACAGCAGGGAGCCAAATGGAACCGAACCACAGAACAGTGGTTCCCAGTGGAACGTCCTTTGGCTCACAAAAAGATTTAATTATTGACAAACTATGTAATTATGAAAAATAAGGTTGTCTGTTGAATTAGTCTGTGTAATCATTCATCATGAACACGAAAATATCGGAAAACTTTTTTGTAGCTTTTATCCATGATTTAAAAAGATTTTACATGGTCTTGCTCTGAAGATACAAACATAACTAGCTGGCTGTTTTAATTTAGCAAATAACTGATGGCCAACACCTTTGCTGCCATGGTCCACTGCAGAATGCAAATGTTCTGTACTATCTGAAACATTTTCTACAAGCTTATTTAAAAAACAATAATAAATTTTTTTATTTGTAACACCCACTAAATTACCCATTTTACCAACTGAATTGTAATGTGGTTATGGTGTTGCTTTTTTTTTGGCATTTTTGTTCCTGTACTTGGTTGTTTTTGGCACAGCCTTGAGACGCAGGAGCAATCCTCCATCATGCTCTGACCTCATTAGAATCCCAAAGTATTTTCAGGAGCAAAATTACAGAGTGGTGTTTACACTAGGCTTCAGGGAATAAAACAATATTTTAATACAGAGAGAAAGTGATTAAAACCAAATTTGAATAAATATGTATTTTTAATAAACATTGAATACTGTGTACTCTTTTATTCCTTTGTACTCTTTTTCACTTTATTTCTTTTATTAATCAACCGGCTACAACAGTTTATGAAAGGTTCTGCAAAACTGATGACGTACAAAAGCAATAAGTAATATTGATGACTTATTGCCTTAACTTTGTTTCTTCATTTTGACAATGTTTAAATATCAAAAACAAAAAAAACTGAGAATGTATTTTCCTTGTATTTTCCCTGACAGGTGTCTGAGAAAGTGTGTATCTAAGGTATGTCTTATTTTCCAGGCCTTTGAAGTGGAGTCAAGCACAAAGGCCAAAGATTTCTGTCTGAACATCTCTAGCAGAATGCTGCTCAAATCGTCTGAGGGCTTCAGTCTCTTTGTCAAGATTTCTGACAAGGTAGAGCAAATGTACCCAAAGAACAGCAATGTCTGTGGCTGGTATACTCTAACTAAACTCCATGGACAGTTATATCTGATACATTTGATAAACCTCATTGAAAAGCTATTTTAAATGAGTCTAGCATCGGCCAGAGAACCATAGCTCTATTCTGTCTTTTAGCTTTATCTGAGTAGCAGTTTATAACATATTTCTAGTATATGAAGTGTTTATTTTTTGCATTGCATCTGTTTATCTGAATGAGTGTTTTCCAACACTTGGGTCTTCTCAGGTCATCAGTGTGCCAGATGGAGATTTCTTTTTTGACTTTGTAAGACATCTCACTGACTGGATCAAAAAAGCCAGACCTGTTAAGGATGGTACTGATATTTATTACATCTATATTTACTATTGAGCATCCTAATAAAAGACGGACATGAATATTCTTAATTTTCTTTATGGTTAAGGTATAGTGCCTTCACTGACGTATCAGGTATATTTCATGAAGAAACTGTGGACCAATACTGTCCCAGGAAAAGACTCAATGGCTGACTCCATCTTTCACTACTACCAGGTAAAGAAAACTCCATCAAATTGTGTTTTTAAATTGATGTTCTGTAATAAAATGCCATTTATCTTTGTTGTATTGTGTGTGTAGTATGTGGCACTGGTAAAATTATGTTTAAGCAGTGTTTGATATGCTGCTTAATTTATCCACCTGCTTTAGGAGCTCCCCAAATACTTACGTGGCTACCACAAGTGTGCTCTTGAGGAGGCTGTTCAGCTGGCAGCTCTGATTTATCGAGTGAAGTTTGAAGAGGACAAATCTCAGTTTGTTAACCTTTCCAAGATGCTGAAAGACCTAGTCCCCCAAGATCAGGTCAGACAGCTCTCACCTGATGACTGGAAACGGGTGAGTTACAAAGATCTCTGCCCTACACATGCACTACATTTTACCATGCTGATTTGCAAAAATCAGGTGAGTTATGTGACTGATCTCTTTTTTCCACAGTCGATTGTGCAATGCTTCAACAAGCATGCAGGGAAAACTCAAGAGGAGGCCAAACTCATGTTCCTGAAAATTGTTTCCAAGTGGCCTACTTTTGGATCAGCCTTTTTTGAAGTCAAAGTTAGTTTCCAGTATATAATAAATACAGTAAATTGAAAAACAAAATAAATGTTCATATATATTAATTGTTTTACAATTATTCTCAATTGAAAATGTTTTCAACAAACATTTTATAATATCTACAATATTTAAAAAGATATGGTGACATTTCAGTGAAATACCAGAGCCATAAGTGAGTACATCTTATAAGTAATGACAACACAATTCATATCTTGTCTTAATATTCCTCATAGCAAGCCACAGATCCAAACTTCCCTGAGATCCTGCTGATTGCTATCAACAAGAATGGCGTTAGTCTCATTGACCCAAAAACAAAGGTATGGATTTAAAGAGTTGGTTCAGAAAGTTTGATTGATGCACTCCTACTGATGATATGTACTCATCTTTCTTCTCAACAGGATATCCTGATGACACATCCCTTCACTAAAATATCTAATTGGAGCAGTGGGAACACCTATTTCCACATCACAATTGGCAACCTGGTAAGAGGAAGCAAGCTGCTCTGTGAGACGTCACTGGTGAGTCATGCACAGATTCACATCATATTCACAGAACCGTTCCAAATACACTTTAATATTAAGACATGCAACAATCATTGATTGTTCTGCCTCACTATGCCAATAAAAATGACCACTAATAACATGCTTGAGCTGATTTCCCATTTTTAATCACAGGGTTACAAAATGGATGACCTTCTGACATCTTACATCAGTCAGATGTTGACTACAATGACAAAACAGCGCAGTTCTCGTGGAAATAGCAAGTAACGCATCAGTACAAAGGCCAAGACTGTAAACACATTTGTCTGAGTGAACAAATAAGAAGCCTTTTTCTGTCCAATCTATTAAACTGAAAAAGATTTTTTATAACTTAAGAGCCTTAATGTTAACATGTAAATCCACTGAAATCCTGGGACAACTCTAGATAAAAAGTTGTGTTTAATCTTGATGAAATTAGTTATAACAAAGCAGTCAAACTGCTGACACTGCTGTTTTACAGTTTATTAAATGCACCTGTTCCTTAGGTTAATTTACACACCATGATTTCAGAAGTATAGCTTTTTTTCATTCAAATAAGGCATAATTTGTTTCTCTAGTTAGTGCATTTGAGCTGTACCTACCTACACATACTCTAATACAGGTGTGGAAAGTAATTTCATCGGCATCCCCCTAACATTGTCTGGCACATAAACTGGTGTTTTGATCATATGTTTTTTGATTATATAGCAATCTACAAGGATCCCCAAAGCATGGTTTGATACTCTGTTCAGGACTCCAGGCCTGTGTATCAGCATACTTTAATATTCCACTTGATTTTTTCCATGCATGTTACCATTACTTTATTAAATATGTAATGAGTATTTTAAAAAATGTACTCACTTTCTAGAGAGGTAGAAAGAGCAGCTATAAATTGTTACCCACATTACCAATGTACCAAGCATTACAAAGCTGTACACTAAAATATTTGTGAAAAAGCATTTTATAACAATTACCTAAATTAAGCCACTGCAAGATCAAATCTATACTGTTATTTAGAATGTATTTATTAAGTTTAGAATGTGGATGGTATTGGCTGTCATTTAAAATGAGAACACTTGTACTGTACAATCTATTGTAATTTTCTAATGATGAAGGCTGCTGTTTTATAAAGAGAAATAAAATGATAAAATGTATGTGGTGCTTTATTCTTTGTATTAATAATAAATACAACTGGCTTAGAAGTAAAGTTTGTTTAACAGATTAAGTTTGTTATTAAAGTCTAGGGGACATGTGATAAATGCCTGGTTCATGCTATATCTAATTTCCTAATCGGAAAACAACTATAGTCATTCATTCACAATAATATATAACATTGCCTGGAAAGATATATTCATCAAAATAAAAAACATAGCTGGTGACAAGCTGAATCAAGAAAATTCATTTCAGACTACAAAATACAACACCCAACACACCTTTATTGTTTAGTGTTACAGAAGCAGTCTTAAGGATGAATCCTGAGAAATATCAGTCGGACTGCCATGAAAATTCACAGACGACAATGCCGTGACATGCAAGGAAACGATCGAAAGCATATTACCTATAATATCTGTATTAGCCTGTGTCAGGCTGTGCCCCGCATTCTTCAACACATACGGGATTTGTTGAATTTCCTCCCTGGCACATTAATTAAAAGCTAAGAAAAAGAAGAAATATATTCCTGCATAACAATGTTTTGAAGACCCAGTCTAAATAAAAATCAATAAATCAGTTTTAAAATCTGCATATTACACACTGAAAAAGTTATTTTCATCTTCTGTGAAATCTATCATTGCAGTGCAGGATAACCGAGGATAATAATGAGCTGGCAGTTGACATAATGTAACTACTGGTAACTAAGGACTACTGGTTCAGGAGAGGCAGGAAGTATTGTCACCAGTATTGTTAGTGTTCTTCATACGTTCTTTAGACTTTACTTTTGAACAACACTGCTCCTGTTAGACTTCTGACTTACAACAGTGCTTACTGAAAGTTCATTTTGGCCACATAAATCTGGGTTCCACCAACAATGATCTTGGCTACTCCATAAAATCTTATAATTGATCTTTCAGCACTTTGAAGAGAAGGCCTTTACCTTCAGAGATATGGGGTAAACATTTCAGAGTTATCATTCAATTTACTGCTTGGTTAAAGATGCAAAGGCTCTCCCGCAGCATTCTTGCGAGTTAAAGACCACACATCATTACTTCCTGCCAAGGCAAATGAGGAGTTGAAAAAAGAACTGTCAGTGGACTCAAATATAGTCAAACTTCTCATGTTGTATTCACACAGCATGAAAAGCAGGTTACATGATTGCAAAAAAGAGAGATGTCCCTCTCACCTGTCCTGAAATCAGTGGAGCATCCATTGTCAAGTATTGTATTTCTGCCTGAGCAAAGAACCATTCTGTGCTTCCTCCTCCTGCAGTAAATCATGATACAGATCAGAAACATGATTCTACTGAAAATGTTTGAATAATTTCACCATAGCCCATCCAAAGAAGGAAGTTATAAAGTGTAATAGTATGTCACCTCCAAAAAAAAACTGATCTATAATTATAGGTACTTTTATTAGTTATTATTTATAAATAACTTAAATGTCTCTGAAAGTCTCTGAAATGGACTCTTCTGTAAATAAACACATGAAAAAAACTTTTGGCTAAGACAATTACATGGTGTTATTTGGAGGTTATCTTTTAAAGGATTCCTTACACTCACACATTTAATTTACAGCAATGGCATCATTCTAAAGAATATTTTCTAGAACTTTTATTTCTTAATAGTTTATAAGAAGCTTTTGCAGGTGTTTATTCACCACCTTATAGTGTAACAAAAATCTGAAATCATTTCACTCACCTCTGGAATATAAACACAGCAAGGATGATGATCAGAGACACTATATCAGTGAGGATCCACATTGTGTTGTATTCCTGAGGTGTCTGTGGGTGAAAGACAGAAAGACAAAGAAAATGTGCAACTGCATGTGCTGGATAAAGAGTAATGTGCCTTGACTGTTAGTTACCATAAAGAAAAGGGGACGGCGAAGACTCTTAAGGATGTGAACAGCATTAGTGGTAACTGAGTGCACACCCACACACCAGGCCAGGGAATACAGCCAGGGCTCGCTGACCACATACAGGTTTGTGCTGACGTTCACAGCAGAGTACTTCCTGAAACAGAGCACAACAAACACAACCTCACAGAAATAAACCACCTTTTGCAGAAGAAATATATAATCATTTGTCTATTTGTACATCATTTGAAGCTGTCACACCCATTACTGTTTCCACAACACTAATCACACATTTTTCTCACATTGCATATGTGATTTCTCAAACTGTATGACAGAAGTTTTGGAATTTTTGTGCCAGCTGAACCCTCTAAGCCTAAATTATTTGTCTAAAGTACCCCTTTTAAAAAGCCCCATATCCTGAATTTCCCATGTACAATAAACCCCCACCATTCACGGGGGTTGCACTCCAAGAGCACCCGCGAATTGTGTAAAACCGCGAACATGTGATGTAAAAAAAAAAAAAAAGCCGAAAAATGCCTAAACCCTACATATGCCCCCAAATATGCTCCCACAACACTTTAATTTCATTTTATACTCATAGGCAGTGTTGTGCCAGTTCACACTGAAAAAGAAGTAGTTCAAAATATAGTTCATTCAAATAAAAATGAACTACTTCACGTTCATAGTTCATTTTTAAAAATTTTGAACGAAGTTCACTGCTCAAAAATGAACTAGTTCACAATCGTTTTTTTTTTTTTTGGTTGTTTTTTTTTACATTTTCAATACAACGTCCTTCTATCTGAACCTACTTCAATCTTCTCCTTCTATCTGTCATACGACTGAACAATCACAGAAATAAGTTACATTAAAAAACAATTTTGAGGTTGAGAATAGATCTTACCACTTGTTATAGTGAAAGTGGAAAAAATGAGGTGCAGGTATACTGTATATGGAATTTTTATTCAGAAAACATTAACACAAAGATGTTTTATCAAACTAGTGAAAATGTACAGCTCTAAAACTCGAACATCTAGTAATTAGCTGTACTAAACATAAATATGCTCTCGTGCTAGCCTGCTACTAAGAGATGATTCTTTGTAGCTAATCAGAAGAGCTGACTCCCATCGAGTGAGAGTCGCTCCAGCTCTGTTCATATGGCAAGCCATTTTAGCATTTAATAGCCAGAGTGGATATGTGCGTCAGACATCCATAATTCAGTTCTTCCCAGTCAAAATAAACATTACAGAGATCCAAAACGACGTTCTTCCTATCTACAATGAACATTACAGATATCTCAAGCGTCATTCTTCCTAGTACTAATGACGTCACCTTCCCCATTGATGTCTATTGGGTTTTCACTTGTAGATATCCAAAACGACATTCTTCCTATCTACAATGAACATTACAGATATACAGAAATACATTTCTTACTAGGAGAAACTTTTGTTTCAGACATCTTCAATACAGTTCTTACTAGTCATAATTCTTATTTTGGATATCAAAAACTTAAAAAGACTCTTCAGATATCTATAATGTAATTGTATTTGGGAGCCGAAAGAACTGGCTCTTCTTTGGGAGCCGTGCCACAAGAACTTCCCATCACTATGCCTGCGAACATAGAACGTGAACTGCGTTCAGTCTCGCGAGAGTGAACAGCACTCACGGTTACGTTCATAATTTGTAAACCGACTCGTTCAGTTCAGCGTTCACTAAAAATAGGAACGTGTTCAATGAACGCCGTTCAATGAACGCCGTTCAATGAACGCCGTTCAATGAACGCGTTCATGCACAACACTGCTCATAGGTATGCATTGTTTTTTTTTGTATAAGTAGGGTAAATACAGTAACAAATTAATTCAGGCTTACAGTAATAAAAATACAGAGCTTTAAGAAGAACAAAACAAAAAACACGAGACCACTCAGCAAAACACTCGAGGTAGCTCCACGCCGGAAACCATTCAGAAGTGGGAAAGCTGGACTGCATCTGCCAGAGATGCACCACAGGGTAGCAGCCAATCAGCAACAAGGAGAAATAAACAATGCTCTCGGATTGGCTACTTTCAAACCTTCAAGGGTATTTCACCATCCCAAGACGCACTTTCTTTGTGTTCTCTGGACAGTACCAAAAAATGTATACCTTTATATTTAACATGGAAATGTAGCTGAATTTACGTTAATATTTATGCCACAAAATTAGTAAATTATATTTTTCTTAAAAATTTAGCACTAAAATGTATGAAAAATTATATATTGCCACAAAAAAAGCAAAGCAATTGCTGAGGATATCTGTGATTTCTGTATTTCAGTTTTGTCCTTCAGGTCTATATATATCATTTGTTTTGACATAGGAGTCAAATATTGTCCTAGTTATTTTTGCTTGGCCATTTTCAGCCTCCTGTTATACCATGGACTATTTCATTTGAATGGTCTCTGTTCTGATTGGCTGCTCTTTATTGTGTCAAATACAAAAAGCAATCTGAACTAAATCACTCTTTAAGTGTGAATGGATGGGACTAAACTTCTGTAGGCTGAGTAGGCGGATATACATAAAAGCATTGAGAAATTATTTTCAAATTTTAATGTTTACATACCTCATAAAACCCTTATTTCAAAAAAGTGTTATAAAATTGTCAATAGAAAAATAAGTTCCAATAAAACCATTTGTAACCATTAAAATGTAATTTATATAATATATATTTATGTAAAAAAAAATGTTTTAAATTGACATTTCCCTGCAATTCCATCCACAACTCCTAGGGATTCACAAACCTCTTGTTGGTAAACACTGCCTTTACTATTTGCTTTAAAAAGTGACAGATGTACACATAACAAAAAAGAAAGACTTATTTTAGTCTTTACTGTTTTTAGACATACGATTATATCATACAGTGTTCAAAACCACATGAGAAAGTCTAGTTAAGATTTCAACAGAGTCTGAGGCAGTTATGAAGATGAGGTTTGCACCGTACTTAAGTAGTGGAGTAACCTTCCTTTACCTTCCAACACTGGAATAACATCTCTAGTGCAAAACTAAAAAAAACATGGCTTGGTTGATCAATTACATTTCTGGTACAAAGAATCTTTTTTGACAAACTGCTGGTTTAAGACTGAATCTTGACCAGGGTATGGTAATTTTTAGTTGATCCTCTGCTTATGCCAATGCTGTACATGCAATACCCCTCACCTTATGACAGCCTCGGACATAAAACTGTAATGTAGGTTGAGTCTGACAATTTGGCTCTTTTGGAGCTCCTCCACTGGAGCCAGTTTGCCTGAGATCTGCTGCAGCTCAGGGTCTGTTTCCTGCACATACTCCCTCAGCTCCCAAGGCAGCCACAACACCTGTGTCAACACAATTCAACCGAATGCTCCACTTAGATACCAAAATAAGCGCTGACACAAACATACTCAATAATGAAGCAGATTCAGGTCCATTTCTGTCTATACAATTCACAGAATTCTATTATTTTGTGTGTATTCATTGTGTTCAATTTGTATATGTTTGAACAACACATAGAAGCGTTCTCATGTACGTTGAAATCTTTACTACACTCAAATCGTCACTAAAATTATGCTCAGATACTGAAACAGGTAACAAATAAAACTGATAACAAAACTGACTAATTTACAACATTCAAAGAGAATTATAAAGGATATATTCTGTGCAAATAAAAAGATTTTAATCCTTTCTTAATTATAGTATAATCTATTGATTCATCATTTGGGGAGGATTTGGGGCAGGAAAAGAAGGTTTGTTTGTATTTATCACTTTCTTTGCTTATCTTTTTTATTTTCTTTGCTGTTCGTATTGGAATAATCTCCACATCATTTTTTCCATACTTTATGCTTAAATTTTCATGACAAATGGGCCAAAAGAAACAGTAAAAATTACTTTTAATAAAATCTTGTTACATTAGCTTACAGCAGTGATCGTCAACTGGCGGCCCGTGGGCCACATCCGGCCCGCCAGAGCTTTTCATCCGGTCCCCCGATGGAAAATTCATGGACATCTATAGACCCCCCCCCAGAAACAACAGCAAGCTGGGCCTTAAGATACAGTATCAATTGTATTTTATTTTAGGAGAGCATCTGGCCCTCACAGTGTCTGCCAAGAAAAACTCTGGCCCTTGGACAATGTAGTTGATGACCCCTGGCTTACAGTATCTTGAAAGCTAAGAATTGTTTTCTTTCTCCTCTGAAGTTACTTTTTTGGAGATACAAAGTTTTGTTCCAACAGCAAGAACATGCTAACAGAAAGACTGGAATAACAGGGCTCCCAACATCTGGTCCTAGACGGCCAGAGATCAGCAGGGTTTGGCAATTACCTTCTCAAGCACGCACACCTGATTTTTAACTAAGGAGGTGAATCTTCACCAGAAAAATGACTAAACTATACAGGCCTCTGTCCCTCTAGGATCAGACTTGGAGATTCTTGCTTCACTAAGTGATAAAACATGAATTAAACCTGATTAGAATGAATGGATGACTCATTCTGAATGACTTCCAGAGTGCGAGAGATCCACGTGCTTCTGTAAGGATGACCAATGGGCGGCCTGTATAAGTCAAAGATTACGAGTTTCCCATACTGAGCGGCCAGCTCCAGCATTGCTCTTAGAGTACACAGTGATTGATTCTGAGCCTGAAACTGATCCTCTGCACTCATGGACAAGGCAGTCTGGAAGGGGTTTTGCTGTGGAAAAAAGGAAAAACCCAGGGTGTGTACAAACTATTTCCTTAAAGCTTTACAGAAGGACATAATTAGCTTCTACTCATGACATAACTAGGCCAAAAAGGTGAGTAAGGTGAGTAACGTGCTGCTGTTGATCTCACCAAGAAGAACCAGGCTCCAGCATTGAGCTGCTGTAGCTCATTCCAAGTGAACATGGCAGCTGGACTGCGTGTCCGGTTAGGGAATAGGTCCTCCACATTTGTCGTCCGCTGTAAGCTTTGGTCATGCATCAGGAAGGGTATGCCATCATAGCTGGGGGATTATATTTTAACTTTGCCACATAAGTAGTGAAATGTCAAAGGCATGGTTCAGCGAAAAATCAAAATTCCCGGGTCAGTAGTTGGTCAGGCAAGGAATGTTTGGTGTCCAAATATTTTTTAAGCATATTTAGTTTGGAATTTGAGCTTTGAGCCTACTGTTGCTAACAAACACTAGAAGTCAGTAGTCACCTGTTGTTTCTGTAAACACATCCCCAAAACTTCTCTCAACCAGCACAAACTGCATCCAGCTCTTCATTAAACTGATCTATAACCATCATAAATACAGAGAAATACTGGTATCGTTCAGATTTATATATATAGAGAGAGAACACGATGATTGATTCTGAGCCTGAGAAGCAACACATGGACATCTGCAAAGTGAAATTACCTGAACCGTTCCTTTCAGCAATAGAACATGAAATGAAATGTGGTATCACAGATACTAATAAACTAAAGAATGGAGCATCGAACTTTTTCTTGTTCTATAAACCACATGAATGTACTCTAAGAAGCAGCAGGTGTTTTTTTTTAATTAATTTATTGTATGTGTGAAAGCACCTGATTGTGACATCAGTCTCTAGTCCATCCCCTCCAGCAGTGACCACCTTCTCAAAGGACATGTAGGTGTTCTCTGGAGCAAGCTGTGATTCAGTAGCCACACATGAAATCCTTGATACTCATAATTATCCTGCAATTGGTCTGTTGCATATGGTTTGTAAGCCAGTACTAGAGCAATCTCTGTGCTGATCCTTTTCTTAAATGTGGAATAGAAGCAGTAACACAATAATTGGCCATAAAAAAGCATTTCTATTAGGGTCCATGGTAGCTAATTGAAGAGCAAATTTCCAAAACTCACTCAGTCCATTTTTTGTGATTTTATATAGGTCACATTACTATTGGCATATTTTTACATTACTTCTTTATGTGCAATAGTATAACTGACCAAAACTCACTCAGTCCTTGCAAAATACACGGTACAAGATTAGGTGAATTTCCAAAACTCACTCCGTCCACTTGCACAGTTGCGAGTGGTACTTACTTACCCAGGTCTCAGAGGTGGTAGATCATAAACAAAGATAGCTGTCATTTGATTCTATGCTCTGTCATGTAGTAGAATGTAAATATTAAACTTGTACATAATTTTGTGACATTGAATATTGATTTACTGACATATTGTTTTCATTATATTTTTTAAACAAATTTGCCCATACTAAAATGTGCAGGAGTTGTACTTTAGAAACAAGCATTTAAAAATGACAAGTAACTGTAAAATTTCAATTAAAAAAATTATTTCCTGTAAGAATTGCTTTCCAATAGGTAAAACAAGTAAAACTTAATTTTCCGGAAAAAAATGCTTTTGGACTGCGTGAGTTTTGGAAATTTGCTCTTCAATTTTCAACACACAAAATGGATCCTTGTTCAGTCCTAGATAAAGCTGATAAACATGACATAGGTACATATTGTCCACCTGTCCTGTGACATTAACTAAAGTGCCATTCAATACATTTCATCCTGTTGAATCTGCAAGTAATGAGAACCCAAATGAGAGGGTACCTCTCAATGTCTATGACACAAAAATCTGCATAGTTGCACATAAATTGTGTTTACTTACATTACTTTACATTACTTGTTTAGCACTTGTTCCTTCATTGTTCACTATGAAATACATTTCACTATGAATTTTGTGAAACTCCAAAAGCCTATTGGATCCTCTTAGGGCCTAGATGACTGGCAGAATTAGACAGCCCTACACCCCTGACAATCGTCTCAGTAACATGCATGTGAAGTCCACATGACTGAAAGTCTGGGAAAGACCAGAATTTAAGAGGGTAATTATCTGGTTGGTGGAGTCGTGTTGTGTTGTATGAGTATTTTAGGTCAGCATAGTTGTACCTAAAATACTCAAAGAATATTTGGCAAACCGACCTACCATTGGTGCTCCCCTGTGGCCAATTAGTGCTGGAGCTGGACCCAGTCTGTTTCTGTCTTTAATGCAGGGAGAATATATGCCCAGTGGCACCAGATACAGAGGTATAAGAACTGCCCCATAGAGCCCAGTAATGACAATCCGGCTCACTGAAATAAACAAACACACACAGACCATCAAATGCAATGTAAAACCAATAAATTCAAAATATTAGCATGCTTATTATGAAGGTGTAATATTAGTACCGTGTATGAGCAGCATGTGTCTACAAACTTTGAGTACTGATAAAACCATTAATAAACTGCCTTTGTGTGTTGCATATCCTACACGTAAAAAAAAGAAACTCCACTATTACAAATTGAAGGGTTCTTTAAAGAAGCTTCATATTATGTGGCAGTCCTTTAAACTTTAAAACATTTCTTCACACTTACACATCTCATTTTCAAAAATAGTTCTTTAAATCCACTGGAAGGATTTTGAGGAAACCAAAAGTGGTTATTCTGTTTCATCACACAAAGGAGCCTACTTGGCACCAGAGTAATATGGCAAAACATGGCAAAGGGACATTTTTTCCTCAGTTTCTTTAAACAAAATAATTGTGAAGAATACTTGCCTCTCTTTCTCAGAAAAAACAAATGTGAAGCTAGCGGCCATGATAAAATCGTCATTAACATGACCCCCCCGACCTGCAGATACGCTGCTGTCACCTAAAAAAGACACAGAATGCAAGAAGTACTCAAGTTTTTACAAATACTACATTTCCATTTCTACACACACACACACATACACACACACACACACACACACACACAAAGAACATTTTTGTGAACGTTATTTAAGCAGACATACCTGGAAAGAAAGAAGTACAGTTTGCCACTCTTTGCCCCATAAATTGGACAGCACCGCTGTGGCCACAACAGAGATTATCATAGTCACAACTAATCCAATCTAAAACAAACACATTTGAGAAGTCACAAAGCTGAAAATAAAGCAAAGATGATAATGCTGACACACCACATCAGTAAAATTTCACCTACCTTATGATTATTCACCCTTATTTTGTATTACCTTATGAGCGCAGTGTAAATATAGTCTCTGTCCTTCTGAGAGGAGGCAGACTGCCAACAGCTACAAATAAAACATAACTGATGTTCTTGAAAATTGCATGAGATTATGTTCCTATTTGCTAGGACATCCTTCATAACTCCTTTTCTATGATGAACAAAATAGCAGAGTATATATACACAGTAACCCCCCGGTTTTATGCGAATCAGGAGTCATGGATTCAGTCACACATGGATTTTTTCTGAGAACCTAACTGATAGTTTTACTCGGAAATCTCCAGAATAACGTGGAACCTGCAAATATTCTCCACATTTTTTTTTTGCTTTTTTTGTGGCAATATGTTTTTTTACGCATTTTACTTCTAAATTATTAAGAAAAAACTACTAATTTTGTAACATAAATAGTAATCCAAATATAAAGTCAGCTAAATACAAATCAGTGTAGGGGTGGCGCGGCCACATCCAGACACCTTCCGAACAGCTCTGTCCAGACTGTGCTCTTTTTTAGTTTTTTATTTATCTATTGTTTTGCATTTCTACTTTAGTGTGTTTCAGAGAATTCCAGATTTTTAATTTAAAGCTACTTATTGTTTATAATGTTTGCACAGTCAAAAGGAGCGGTTCAGGATACATTTCACTGTGACGAATAAAGAATCTTGAATGTTGAATCTTGAATTTGGAGTTATTGGCTGCAGCCTTCCTGTTCTCCTGTTTTCATTTCGTTCATCTAAAACCCATAAGACGCCACCCAAATGCCCTGCGCCTCCTGGCAATGCAACTAAGTGCAAGAGAAATTGTAAGACACTCGAGGAGAAGGTTGAACTCCTGGATATGCTCCGGGAAGGAAGAAGATATGCCGCAGTAGCATGCCATTATGGCATCAATGAGAGTACCGTACGGGATTGGATGGGGTAGGGGGATGAGAGGGGCATGTGTTGGAGCATGCACGATGTGTGGGTGTTGCTGCTGAGCACATGTGAGTGTGAGGTGTGAGTTAACTGTGTGAGGGGAGTGTTAAAAATTAATTAAATTATTATTGTATTTACCCTGCTTATACCAAAGAAAACATGCTTGCATTAGTTAATTGTGGGAAACGGGATATGGGCTTGCATTAACATTTTTGTTAAGGGTAATGTATTAAGCTGAGTTTAAAATTCAATTAAAGTGTTTTGGATTCAGTCATTTGTTTCTTAGAACCAGACTAATAATTGTTGGTGAAAACAGTAAACTGCAGTATCATCCAAATTTCTTTTGCCTTTTTCGTGGCAATATATAATTCTTCATGCATTTTAGTGCTAAATTATTAAGAAAAATATAATTTACTAATTTTGTA
>JBBIGA010000022.1:9703326-9713605 GCA_037576975.1 Alestes dentex | reverse complement strand
CAGTAAATTATTGATGTAAAAATGATTGGTGATTACCCCTACATTTTACTGTAATTTTTATTACTAAAATTACACTATTATTACTGTATTTACCTGTTTATACCAAAGAAAACGAGAGTGCATACCAAAGAAAATGCCTGTGCATGAATTACAGTACAGTCTGTATAGGCTTACCTTTTTATTTTCCTTAAGGGTAATGTATTAAACTGAGTTTAAAATGAAATTAAAGTGTTTTGGGAGCATATTTTGGGTATATTTAGGGTTTACACTATAAAAATAGGCATTTTTAGACATTTTTTTTTACCAAAACACAACAATGTGGTTTTTCACTATACACGGGTGCTCTTGGAACGTAACCCCTGCGAAAAGCATGGGATTACTGTATATGATACAGACCAAAGTACACCTTGTTAAATCCTTCTTGTTCTTTGTTTGTTGGCTTCCTAAGCTTTAGTATTCAGAAACTACTAGGTAAAAAATACTAAATGCAAGAGTTATCTAAAAGTTTAGGACTGAGGAGAAGAAGTGTGGGTTTGTTGGCAGCAAAGATTGAAGGTTTAACTTAGGGTTTCATAGTCTAAAAATATTTGTACACAGATGATGTAACATGAAAGGAAAGATGGCTTATCCAGAGAATCAGAATACATCCATACCAGCAGAAGAGCAACATAAGTAAAAAATCCTACAGCAATGACCAACAACACCATGGACCAAGGAAACCAAAAGCCCAGTCTCCCAAAGTGAAACCTGGAAAGATAAGAAAAAAATGCACCACATTCTCTCAGAAAAAAAGTTGATTTTGATGTTAAGTGTTAAAACTTGGCCTTCACTAGAATTCTTACACAGTGTATCAACACCAGTCCAAGGGAACGTGTTATCTGCAAATTCTGGTGTTTTCCAAAATATAATACACTTATCTTTAGAGCTACATATTTTTCCAGATTTGTTATTCCATAAGATAACATTAAGTATGTACACTAACCAGTCAAAATCATTGTAGTCATTCTGTGCTTCAGTCCAGAAGTAGAGGAAAATCAGGCTGAGACAAAAGGTCAAAACGATCATAGAAAAACTGCCACACTCAAGCTGCAAGATTAAAGAAGAAAGATCCGTTATGTATTGCAGAGATGTTCACAAGTCATCTTTACCAAGTCCAAGTCAAGTCTGAAGTCTTTGTGCTTGAGTCCAAGTCAAGTCTCAAGTCTTTGAGTGGCAATGTCAAGTCAATTCTCAAGTCTTTAGTCCCAAGTCCAAGTCTATGGGGTGATGTTTGTAAAAACAGTTTAACAAATTTAGAGGTGTCATTTTTTCATCATTTAGCGCAATGTTCACACAATTTTCACTCATTTAGAGCTAAATGTGTTTTTTAAAAAAACAGTGTTACATTTTGGTACACTTTCTTGCTGCATAAATGTTAATGTTAAATTTTAACCGAAAACCATTCACCTCGCCCCGGTGTCCCACGTTTGTCCAAGGTGAATGGTTTTCAGCTAATAACTCCGGATCACTGGAGTTATTATGGCAAACAAGGGGTCGTTGGAAAGAGTGCGAGATATAAATAAATAATTCCATGAGTTTACGAGTTATGACTCAAGAGTCACAACCCCCAAGTCTGAGTCAAGTCTCAAGTCCTTGAGGGGAAGTCTAAAGTCAAGTCACAAGTCTTTGTGCAACTTAAGTGTTTCAGACTCGAGTGTCTCAGACTCAAGTCCCCATTTCTGGTATATTGTTCCTTTTAGTCATGCCCTCGGCAGTGCATGTCATACGCTTGCTTCTGTCGGGCTGTGGCTGCACCTTGGCGCTCTCTCGCCAACGCGTGCACCACCCTCAGTCAACTTTGCAGTTTGCGCGTGTAGTCCAACCCTAGCGGGCCCTTGATCTCTGGCTCTGGGGTCCAAACGCCAAGTCCACGGGGGTGGGGGGGGGCGCAATTTGTGGCTGAACATCAGCTCTCCGGCACTGCTGTCCAGTACGACCACAGGACTAAGGGCAAGTCTTTGTCCCAGCCACGTTGGTGCTCCGCTGCCAAGATCGCCAGCTGGGTCGCCAACGGCCCGTCACTCTGCGAGTGAAGCGGCGTGCTGTGAGTTTTCTGCATTGGTGCCTCCGACTGCCTGCTCGGCCCCTTTTTCACTGTACAAGCATTACAACAGTGGACATAGAGTTCAACGTCCCACCTGCACCCCGGCCAATGAAACCGACTGTGGAGCCGCACCATGGACCAGTCGCAGAATATCCTCCTGCAGCCCGCAGGGCACCAGCAACTGACACAGTTCACGCTGACTGTCTGGGTGCCACCACCAATGGTAACACAGTCCCTGATGCAACTCTAGGGTCCCCCACTGCGACCGATAAGCTTTTAGCTCCGAGTCGGCGACAGTTATTTCATCCCACTCAGTGCAGCGCGACTGTTATAACCACCCCCATACCTGGCTTAGAGTCGGATCGCTCACCTGCTCAAGCTGCAGCCTCTCTGAGTCCATCCCGGTTACCGTGTCGGTCGTGATAGCCAAACTTAGCTCAGTCACTTGCTCTTTCTCGTCCGCGTGCCTGCAGTAATGACAGTCCTCGACTATACACACCATACGCGCGTCCGCATTACAGTGCTGTCGAGCTGGTTTGTGCTGCACCTCAAAGCCGTACTTCTGTAGCGCCTCTAACCACCGCACGAGCTGCCCCTCCGGATTTTTAAAACTCAGCAGCCACGTTAGCGATGCGTGATCGGTTCGAAGATGGAATTTCTGCCCATACAGGTACGGCCGAAAGTGGCTGAGGCTCTGGACCACCACTAAGAGTTCTCGTCATGTCATGCAGTAATTTCGCTTGGGCCGACTCAACGCTCGGCTGTAATACGCCACTACATGCTCTCCGGCTTCCAGGGCTTGTGATAGGACTGCGCCACCACCTACATCGCATGCATCTGTGTCCACTATAAAAGGTTTTGTTGGGTCTTGGCTCATAAGCACCGGTGCCGTCCCTAACGCCTCCCAAAGCTGTGTGAATGTGGCTTCGCGCTCCTCGGACCACCTGAAAGCCCCCCCTTTCTCCATTAGCTGATGTAATGGCCGTGCGACCGTCACGAAGTCCCTCATGCAACGCCGGTAGTACGAAGCTAACCCCAGGAAGCTATGCACCTCTTTCACGTTCCGTGGTGTTGGCCAGTCCCGCACTGCCTCGACTTTAGCCGGGACAGTGGCTACCCCCCTCGCTACTGACTACGTGCCCCAAGAATGCAACCTGTCTTTTAAACTGTGCACACTTCTTTGGGTTCAAACAAAGCCCTGCCGTGCGAATGGCCCCGAGCAACTCTTCTAAGTTCCGCACCGCCCCCTCGAAGGTCTTGGCGTGCACCAACAGATCGTCAAGATGAACAACACATTTTGTCCACAGTACCTGGTTAAGCACTCGCTCCATGAGTCTCTCAAACGTGGCCGGACTTTTGCAAAGACCAAACGGCATAACCTGGAAATGCCATAACCCTTGCACGATAACACCGTGCGCATCTCATTCACCCTCGCGTCAATCTCTCTGCTGCTCCCATGGAACGAGCTGGTCTCCGCAGCAACGTGAAGCTGTCTCGCCTCAACCTCCACGGTTGCCCCAGTCTTGCCAACGTATCCAGCCCCAGGATGCATGGCTCCACCACGTCTGCGAGCCACACCTTGTGTTTGACCGTCACTCCGTTCACGGTGATGGTCAGCTGTTTCTTACCCCTCATTCTGACGTATGCGCCAGTCATGGTGGCGAGCCACACATTTGTCTCCAACCAGCCGGGAGGAGTCTGCTGCTGCATGTGTGTCAACACGCCCGGCCGGACAATCGTGATAGTAGAGCCAGTGTCAACCAGTGCTCGACAGCGCACTCCTTCCACGATGCACTCCACATAGAGTCCTTCGGTGTCTCCCAAACGACCCACTCGCAGTTTCCGAAGTCTTGGAGGGGCTTGGCAGGTAGTGGATGGCGCAACCCTCACAGCGCAACCCGCTGGGCATCTTCTGATGGCTGCTGCGGCTGGTGCCGGGAAGTGCCATGCTAAGTGTCCTGGCTGCCCGCAGTGAAAACACACCCTTGGTTGGAGGGGGCGTGTCACTCGAGGAGAAACGCCTCCTGCGCCAGCCTCAGTAGTCCACTCTTGAACCTCACCTTCCTCCGCTCCACCGGCTGCCACTCGCTGATGCGGAGACGACTTGGTCTTCGGGGTTAAAACAGCCTCGGCACGTTATGCCTCGGTAAACGCTGCCGTCAGGGAGGTTGGGTCTGTCAGGCGCACATGCTGCTGCAGCCGCTCTGGTGAAAGGGCCCGGAGAAATGCGCGTTGCGTCAGCTCCTCTTGTACTGTTGGTGCGAAACGCAGGTAGGCTCAGCGTGTGCAGTTCTGCAGGTCTGGACATCCGAGGAAGGCAGAATGCTCGGGTTCCTCAGCTCGCTGCGCTTTCTCCATCAGCGCGCCGATCTCCCTCGTCAGCTGCTGCATCCCACTTCTGACACCAATGTGGTGATCGTGAGAGAGAGGAGACAAAGACACGCTGATCTTCAAGCAGAGTCTCTTTATTCCTCCACTTCACAGCCTCGAAATACAAATTTCACAGGGTGTACTGTTCCCCCAATTTGTGTAACTGCAATACATCACCCCTCCCTTCTCGTCCCTCACTACCCTCCAGCCCACAACACGCCAGAGGATGGTGACAGACAAGAAGGGCTCAACCCACACAAACGAACACAAAAAACAACACATAAGAACTCATAATCACAATAACACACATCTACCCCCCTTCAAATGTCCCCAAAAACACAATAACAGGCCAAACTGGCCACTCACGCTGGCCAGCAGAGGCTCATGGGAGCCAGTGTGACTTGCCGGCTCGTCACAATATTATAAATGAATTTTAATGAATTCACATGAAATGATCGCTACATTTCACTTTATCTGTGTGCATGCAACATATGTAAGTTGATGTGAAACTCTGAACCCTGCGCACTAACCTTATTGCAGCAGAACTGACCAGACAGGCTTCCAGTATGTTGGTGGTGTTTCCACTGGCAGCTGTAGAACCCAGACAGACAGCACACAAAGACTTGGTGTCCATAGTCCTTCCAGCACCGCTGCCTGCCCGCCCTCAATTCGTCTGCCTTGCGCAAAGAAGTCATTTGGGCATTTGGGTCACTGGAACTGAAATAACACATGCATGACTGGATAGAAAGACAAACATTACATTTACAAAAATGCATTTTTCTATTTCAGTGTTAGTCCGATATTACTGGCTGGGATGATCTAAGATTTTAACAGATTATTGTTTTCTAATGAAAAATAAGTAACGAAAAAGGAATGGGACACATTTCAAAATAAAAAATTCAGCTCAGTTCAGTTCACTTTATTCTTTGTCCCCAAGGGAGCAAACTGTTTGCAGCAGTAATATACCACAGTAAAAGCAACAAACAAAACATACAACATTTAACACAGACCATCCACAAAAAAAGAAAAAAGAGAAGAGCAGTATATGGATGTTTCATATGAGGACGTGTAAAACAGAAAGTTGTACACTGTTATTGTCTTGTGAACGTTTGGGGTTTTTTTGTCCCATAGTTTCGAGACGGTGCCTAATGGTGCTTTTCCTGTCGTACGCCTCAGGACATGTTGCAGATTATCGTAATTTAACTTAAACTTTACGAAGCTACATGTGTAGTGGACGCTATGCCTATTCATGAAGTGTGAGAAAGAAAGGATTTTCATCACCATAGCCGAGTGTTACAGAAACTTTCCTGCACTTGTAGTGTACTGCAGAGTTACACGATGGCGGCAGGGCTGTGTAAATGAAGAACACTAACAGATCTACCGCTACTGTACACCACTCCTGACTGTAACAGCTTCTGTTAGCGTGTAAAACATTTAAAAGACATTAAATGAAGGTTAAATACCTCCTCTGTTGCACGGCATGTACACCGGCTCCGGATAATTCTGTCGCAGCAAACTCGAGCAAATACTGAGAGAGAGAGAGAGAGAGAGAGAGAGAGAGAGAGAGAGAGAGAGAGAGAGAGAGAAAAAAAGCGAGAAAGAGCGAGAGAGAGAGAGAGAGAGAGAGAGAGAGAGAGAGAGAGAGTTTATAATGACTTGCAATTATTAAACCATAATGTTATTAGACTGTAACGAGTTATAAGACCGTATTGAGCTATCACACTGTACAGTATTGAGGCTACATTGAACTATTGGACTGTATTTAACTATGAGACTGTATTGAACTATTACTATATTGAATTATTACACTGTATTGATCTAATCCGAATCAGAAAACTTTATTGATGCCGGAGGAAATTGCTTACATAATAACTGCCGCAACACACAGAGACACAGTGACTAACAATATGATATAAAGTCTATCAATTCTAAATAAAAACCGGTAGACAGAAAAAAGCTCAATATGAATATCCTATGCTACATACAGAAATGTTTGGTATAAATATATAAGTAACACAGCTGAGTGAAAAACTACTGACACAACTTGTAGTTTGGAGTAAGTTACTGCACTTATTAGAAAATCAGCAGTAATATTAAATAACGAAAATCGACACATTGCACATAACGCCTATAAGATAAGATAAATCTTCATTTTTTGTTCTTCTTAAGTTTCATTATCTTCTTCTTCTTCTTTCTTCTGTTCACCCGTTTTTTTGCCCCCCTACTCCTCCCAGGGCTTTTGAGATAGATCCACCATTCCAACTCTGAAACATCGGCCCGATCTGATATTGCGGGCTTGTTCACAGCTTTTTATACGTTTTTTCATTCATTTGTTATTCCCGTTTTGCCAGCGAAAAAATGTGGCAAAAGTATTGGCACCCTGAACTTTCAGATAGTCCTGCTCGGACACGCTTCATCCGAAACCCACCAAATTCATGTGATACATCGGCCAACTTGGTGCCTTGTCTGCAGTTTAATATAATGGAAAATCAGGGATGCCTGAAGGCCCCTAACACAGAAAGCTAAAGAACAGTGTCCCCCCAGAGACAAGCCGCGCCCACCCTGCAAAATGCTCCGTCTGTCCAATGAAAACAGATATTTTTTGCCCCCCCCAGGCAAGCCAAATGCCCACCCACACATGATGTTCTGGTCACACCTCTGAGTATCAGAATCAGAGAATTTTACTGATCCCAGATTAAATTGCTTACGTGATGACTGCAGAGAGACACATAGACAAGAGCAATATGAAATCTAAATACATCTAATTAAAAAATCTGTGGAAAAAAACACAGTATGAAGCACACTACGATATATACACAAATGCTAGATATATATCAAGTCATTAAGAAGCCTGAAGACCTGAACTGTAGTGAAGCTTTACAGTCACCGGGAGTTGGAATGGTCACCTTTGAGACCCCCAAAATTGGGTAAAGTTCGCGAGCTTCATAAAAAATAATATAATAAATATAATCAATAACACTTTAAAAATAAAGACTGCTTAAGAAGTGCTAAGATCCGAGTAAGTGGACATTATCCCTTAATGCAAAACAACGCAAAAATGTCAAAAATGCACATCAGACTTCTCTTCGCTTATCTGTAAAATGAGTGTAAAGGAGGCTGGATCAAGAGTTAGTGAGTAGGGAACGAGTGTACGGTGAGAGTAACGAGACATACCAAATAAGGTACGTTACTCCTCCCGTTTTAAACATGGCAGCGTCGGTGGCAGTGGGGCGCAGTGTTGTGCGGCATGAGTGGTAAATGTAGAGCTGAAATGTAGGAGCTTTTTCGGCTCTGGAAAGGCCCACGGGTGATTTTGACACAAGCAGAGCACTGACAGCTAGACGAGGATGTGAGGAGGAGCCGAGTGTATTTGTAAACGCGGAGTTTATAGAATAAGGCTGCAGCAGCAGCAGCAGCAGGTAGGATTAGAGTCCGCCACGGTATCAGCTAGCAGCTCTCCTTCAGATAACTGGAGTGACCTTCCACTCCCACACACGGTCTACCCTATACTAACGAGCCTGCTTCTGTCACTGCATCGTAGTTTATACTAAATCCGTATTGTTTACGACGAAATTAAAGAACAAATGCGTTTGTAAAGCAATCTCAGCTAGCTGCTGCCACTCACGTAGCTTCTAGCAAACCCAGTTAACATAAACCACCTTAACTGACAGTCTGTCTCCTATTAATAAGCACTGTAACGCGTTAAATTAGTCTAAACTACATGTTTAGGACTTGTAGGCGTTGTTGGGAAAGTCATTAAGCTAAAAGAAAGTGTATGTGACCATAGTTCATTCTGCATTTGCCTGTTATTACCCAACATTTTAACGGAGGATCCTTGGTGTTCTCTAATGTTACATGCATCTGTTTATGTTTCCTATTGCAGCTCAACAGGCTGAATAGAGTTGGTTCTGCCTTCGCTGAAATGAGGCCAGGATTTGTCATTTCACACTCTTTTCACAAGCAAGAATTGCGTGTGTTAGTTTAGTTGTCTCTGGACACCAAACCTCGGATGTCAAACACCAAAGGGTTTCTCCGGCATTTTTGTTTTTGCCTCGCGTGTTATTTCCATCACCTTCGCATTTTCTGTCAGTAGAATGACATCCGGAGCTTTACGAAAATTTCTCTGCTATGGAAATCCACTCGTGACTATTTTCAGCGGGAGCTACTGTAGTCGCCTTCATTTCCACCAGACTGCTGGGTGTAAAGTGGCCTGGCAGGCTGAATCTGGCTTTAAACCCTCAAAAGTTGCAGTTGTGACAAAGACCACGAGGTACGAGTTCGAACAACAAAGATATCTCTATGCAGGACTGTCCGAAGAGGATCTTAAACAGCTGGTAAGAAAAATAACAGATTGACATGTTCTATTTCTGTTTGCGGCTCACCATATATTTATTTACGTAGGGTATTTAACCATAGGAGACTAGAAGGTCTCATAAAAAAGGCCTGGTAATTGATGGCTTACTTGTTAGATATACCGCTACATTGGATTGCCTAACTGAAAACTTTTTTACATTTTTAAATTCACTTCAAAGTAAAACGCCTGGTTTTACACTAAATCAAAAAGAACAATGAAAACTTTATACTCATATTCAGTCAGTAAGCATCTTAGCAAGCCACACCTTCCAAGCATGAAGCAGATAAGCCTGTGTGATCTCTGTGTTAATTTTCAGTGTCATTCGCAGAGCATTGTTTTATTTTCTGTTACTGTATCCCTAGCTTGCCTTGAAAGGATCCAGCTACAGTGGACTTTTGGAGAGACACAACATACACACACACAATGTTAGACAGATTGTGGACAATCTGGAGTAAGTGGTGCATGTTTTGATGTATAAACACTGTTGATACGTGTAAAATGACTCAAGTATGTAATCTTTTTTTTTTTCTTCTTTTTCTTAGAAAAGAAGGGGTGGAGGTCCGTGTTGTGAAAAGAGGAGAATATGACGAAGACTCCGTCAGATGGGCAGACGCCATCGTATCTGCTGGAGGTGGGTTGATTTGTGCTTGTACCTGAAGGCTATTCAGGCACGGTGCAGCTTGTGAAGTCATTACAGCCAGCAGTATTAATGAATGTTCCAGGCCACTTCATTGCTGGCACCATTACGGTTTACCCACAGAAAACGAGCCAGTCTGCTTTGTTTCCTCTTCCACTTTTTAGGAGATGGCACTATGCTACTAGTTGCCAGTAAAGTGTTTGATAAGAACAAGCCTATAATAGGAGTCAATACTGATCCAGAAAGGTAAAAAAATGTGTGGGCACATTTATGCACATTAAATTAGGATTATATTTTCTTTCAGATGTGTAATATGTATTTTTTTCTTTTGGAAATGAAGGTCCGAAGGCCATTTGTGCTTACCTGTGCGCTACACACATGCATTCTCTGAAGCATTACATAAACTAAAGAAGGGAGAGTTCAGGTGGGTCGCTTATTGTACAGTATATTGCCAGGTTTAGTTTTTTGTGCCAAGGGTAGGAAATGTTTTTCACACCTTTCTCATGGTCAGTCATGTCCAAAATCAGTAATGTTTTCATGCTGCCCTATAGAGCCCATACTTGCTGGCTGAATTGCTGTTTCCTGGAATAGTAACGTTATTAATAACTTTTAATGATGTCTCTTCCCATACTATTTCCTTTAATCTCTCCACCAGGTGGCAGTGGCGCCAGCGGATCCGGATGCACTTGGAGGGCACCGGAATCAATCCAACGCCTGTGGATCTGCATGAGCAGCAGCTGAGTTTGGAGCAACACAACAAGGCGCATCGCAGCACCACTGAGTCTCAGCGCAGTATGGCTACCCTATCTTTTGTTGTGTTTTTTTTGTCTGTGTG
>JBBIGA010000022.1:9683660-9703226 GCA_037576975.1 Alestes dentex | reverse complement strand
ATATATGATTTTTTTTTTACTGTGGGGGGGGGCTTTATTTAGGATAATTTAGATAAAAAGAATGACTTTCAAAAGTATTCTTTGGAAATTACACATATCTGCCCTTAAACGAAACTTTTAAAAAGTGGAAACAAATGATATAAGACGAGCCTATCTTTAATTTTCTTCTGATATAGAAAACATGGCATATTGAAATTTAATTGTAGGTTACACATGAACATGTGACAAGCTTCTGAAAACACTCTACTATGTTGTAGACTGGTGTGATGATAACTTTGTTGATGGAATACTTCTTTCATTTTACATGTGGGCCTATAACATTTTTTAAAGTGATACCTGAACACTGTACAGTGACCAGAAACTACTACTAATACTACTGCAGTCATTCGGCAGGCGCTTTTATCCAAAGCAGCTAACAATATGAGGACACAGTCAAGCTTCAGGACAATGTGAGAACCAGGGGCAAGTATTAAGTGCTAAATTAATGTAAGCGTAGTGCAAGAAGATGAGCAGAGGAGATGCTCTCTGACAAGATGAGTCTTAAGTTGTTTTTTGACGATAGAGAGGGAATACCTTTATCCTCCATTTCAGATTTGTCTGCCAACCAATTATTTGTTGCGAAAATGTAGTGCATTACTAGCATTACATCATCTGCGAAGATGCGCTGGTGTTATTTGTGTGACTGCCTGTTGTCTGTCTGTCCAAATTCTTTTTGGGATTTTTTTTGTTTTCTTTTAAATTAAAAGCACCAGTCTGCACTTTACCCCCTTGTCCCATAGTCACTGTCAAAAGAGTCTAAATCCAAAGAGTACAGAGACAAAAGGACAACAAAAATGTGTGTGACATTCATTGCATGGAGCTGTAAAGTGCTGAGAGCTGCTGAGGTAACGTGTTGTTTTGGTGACAGGTACAACACATAACAGCTACACAACACCACACCTACTTCCTGTCAGAGGACTCAATGAAATCTTCATTGGAGAGTCACTGTCCTCCAGGTATCTGCCAGCTATGCCATCCTTAACCATTTTAATTTGCCTGCCATCAGTTTGTCCATGAAGCATGCTGTGTCTCATCGACCCCTCTCCTCCTTACTCCATGCATCCCATCCATCTCCCCTTACTTGTGGATCTCTATCTGCCACAGGGTGAAGTATAAATTCTTCAAACCCCATCTTACCCTCTCGCTTCATAGGGCTTCCTACTACGAGATCTCCATTGATGATGGCCCGTGGGAGAAGCAGAAGAGTTCAGGACTCAGCATCTGCACAGGAACTGGATCCAAAGCCTGGTAGATAGCATTATGTTTTGCTTGTTTTAACAAGTTAAACATTTTAGTAGCTAATTTGCATATTTCTTTGTTACGTGCAGGTCTTATAATATTAATAAACTGGTGGAGCAGGCTGTGGAGGATGTCCTTAGAATAGGTATGAAAAGAATGAAGATGTGGTTCACTAGCTAATTTGTGTAACGAATGGTCAGGTAGAGTTTGAAAGTCCCTTCTCTATATTTTGATTTTCATCAGTGTCAGGATTAATTGGATTTCCCATCATTTTTTTTTCACAATTCCTGCATAATTAAATATGAATATATAAAATAAAACATCATAGAAACAATACATAGCTACAGCTACAAACACATTGCCCAACACAGATTTGGTCTAACTTTAGCTGTATTTACTTTTTTTTTTTGCAGTTAAATCACTTTTATTAAATTTCAATTAGTAGATTATGCAGATATTTTTGAAAACTTGGTGGAAATTCCCCTTAAGGACTATGAGAGGCTTTGTTTTCTCTGAGGGAGGAAAAGAGCTTTCAATAAATGAGTAACTTTATAAACTGAATTTAATAACCATAATTGAAATACATTTCAACTAGGTAAAGCCAAAACGGGTTTGGATATTCCCCTAAACCGGGAGGTCATTGAGGGTGGTAAGTGTTTACATTACATTATAACAACACTTCAAATTTTGTATTAATCTTTTGATACATGCAAATAGTATTCAGTGTCAATCTTGATTATGGTTTTATGGTATTTGTAGTGACGGAGGCATACAATGAGTCTCTCATCTTCAGTCCAGAGGAGAAAAGGCTTTTCTTCAGCGTCAGAGAACCCATCGTCAACCGAGTGTTTTCCAATAGCCGTCAAAGAGGTTTTGCAAGCAAGTATGTTTTTCTACCATGTTCAAATATTTTTCTCAGCTCTTCCAAACTCAGTTAGCGTTTTTAGTCAGATTGAGAAAGCATGTACATTTCAGGGGTATTCCAAAACCAGGTCTAATCTAACAGTGATCCCTTAAACTTTGTATTGTGGTCATAAAAAAGACTGCTGTCACACAGCATCAGCTGCTCTTCTATACAGAAGGCTTTTGTTGTTTTAAGGTTTAAACATGGGATAAAAGAAAGATTATGCTTTCTTTTATCCCTCTTTCATGGACCGTTTTTTGTGAAAATATTCTGTGATTTGTATTCAGTCTGGCCGTTATCAGATTAGAGATGTTAAAGGATATCAATTGTTAAAGTCTCCGTGTCTTACTTCAAGGGTATGTGTTCGCTCAAGATGCTGGGATGCTTGCATGGTGGTAGATGGAGGAACATCCTTCGAGTTCAATGATGGTGCTATTGCAACTATTGGCTTACATGATGAAGACCTGCTAAGAACAGTTATCCTTGATGACTGATTTATGGTTACAAAACCAGCACATTTTTTCCAGTTTTTTCAGATTACTCGGAGCCTTGAAGACGAAAGCTGACACAAGGTCTAAAATGTTACTGTTGCAGTAGATTTCTGCAATCAGAAGGTTCATCTTTCTTAGAGATGGAAATGTACTTTTAACTAGTTTTACAGCTTTTGTTATTGTGAATTGGTTATTCCTGAAACTGCTTGAAATACCTTTTTTCAGGTAAAATTGTAATTGGAGATAATGTATCAAATTTAATAGATTGTTTGATGTTGTCCCAGTTCAAGGCCCAACACAAATTAAAAAGCAGACAAAATGCTAACTTTGGATTGTAAATTAATCTCTGTACTACAGCACTTACACAAGGTTAGTACCTATTACACCAGTCATTAAAATCATTGGAGCCATTCACTTGAGTTATTGTTCATCTACATTGTGCAACAGGGACACACTATAGTATTGTATGACTCCAAAGTATCAAAGATGTGCTATTGGCATGTCTAAGCCTAAAGTGCATAGTTTGCAAGAAAGATGTCAATTTTTTGTTCATTTATTTTGAGAGAGAACACTGGAATGTCGAATTGTTTTTCTGGTTTCATTAAAATATCAATGTTACATGCACCATGCTATAGCCTCCAATTTACACAAATGAAAACATGGATTTTAGAAAGGAAGTGAGTACATAAGAATATTTATTTAAAACATGTGAACAGGTAAAAAACACACAACACACTGCATATCTGATTTCTCTAGAGAAGTCAGTCATTCAAGTTTCTCATGTTCATATAATGGTTCCAAAAGTAGTACCACAGATTTAGGTTTCAGGTGTTTTGGTCACTTAGAAAAAGCTTAATATCCTGAACATGTGATTCATTCATTCTCAGAGAAAAGTAAAGCTGCTGAATGTTTCAGTTAAAAAAAAAAATTGAACAGTTTAAAACCTTAAACCATTATTTTGGCAGCTTAGCAAACACTGACTTTACCCTTTTTTTCTTAATGCATTTGAAATATTTAAAACCATCTTGTGTGGATATAGGAGTTTCCCATAAACAAAAAATTGTGCATTAACTACAACACTACAGCTTGTAGCTAGTTTCCAAGATTACCAACTTCAAAATAAATCTGCCCTTACTGATTCATGAACATTCAAAGGTTATGTAATTTTCCCTTTGCCATTATATCATTTCAGAAATGCAATGTAATGTTCAAAGAACAAAATGCACTTAAATGTGATTGTCAGGACAAAACGTTGCCCAGGAACCGGTCAACTGATGTTTTTATTCCGATGGTTTAGGAATGTTGAGGTATCCATGTGTATAAACATGACTTAGTAGCATCCATTATAGAATTGGAAGGAGATTCACCAGTGCAACAAATCATCCAACACATACTGTAATTACAAAGAGGTTCTGAGACAAACAAAGATGACAAATGATCAAGTATAAAACTAATGAACTCAAAAATTGTGATTCTGCAACTTTTAAAATGACCCATTAGCAAAGCACTTAAAACCATTTTAAATTGTTCACTGAACAAGGCTGAAGCATTGAAAAGGTTTAAAATATTTTTAAAAATGACAGAGGACAAAGGGTTAGGCCTGTTAAACAATTCAACTTTCTCTAAAAACATCTACAGGTAACATTTTAAATACCACTTAAAAAATAAAAGCTTTCCAGTGGTGGCCCTTCAAGACAAAAAAATCTATTTGCCATTTGTGGCACTCTAAAATTCAGCTCTGTAATTTCCCTCTTAACCATCTTGGGTTTGAGGGTTACAGTTTGTATACCAACCGACAGTGCATTCCCCACAGAGTACGGTCTTTCCTTGTAGACAAAGTGGGACGTGCCACATTAGAGAAAGGCTGAGTGTTGATCTGTATATGTGGCAGCCCTTTACTGAGGATGGGCAGGTAGCTGTCCTGTATCAGACCGAACACCTCCAAGGTCTGCAGCTTCTCAAACTTCTCAAAATCTCTGTAGCAGAAACAAGTCATGACATAGTATAAGCCAACAAAGGCACAAAATAATTTAAAAAAATAATAATTAATAAAATTGCATTCCATATTAGCTCTCTCTCACACTAGTGTGACATACATTAGAGCAGCTGGGTGAATCTGGTAGCAGCGACTCAGGGCCAAATGTCTGAGACAGCATAGCTGCTGCAGGAATAGGAAACTGTCCGTGGTCACAAGTACACTATCACTGTAAGAAAGACACCAACATTAGAGCTTAAAGCCTAGACAATAAGGCAAACACTTCAGGAGTATTTTGGCCAGAACAGAGAGGCAGGAGGAGCCTCTATACTCAGACCATAGTACACCTTAACCAAGACATGACACGACAACAATAACTGTTCATAAACACTAAACCCTGTCTCACTGTATCTTACCTGCTGTGTCATTTAAGTCACTTTGCATACTGTACAGATCTTACCTCGTTTGTAATTTTTTTTCTGTATATTTTTATAACCTTAGTTTGCCCTTTCCAAATCTCTCTATAACTTAAATTATTTGGTAACTTTATTGCAGTCTTACAAGTAGAATCAGGTGATCATTTCACTACATGTTGTACTTTGTATGTGACAAATAAAGAATCTTGAGCAACACACTGCTTGTCCCAGCCCATACCCAGATCCCTTACCTTAAATCCAAATGTATGAGATTTGGACATCTTTCCACTAGGTTCTTTACATCTAAAGAAAGAAAAGTAGAAGACCTTAAACCTCGAAGTAAAGGAAATATGTATTTCATAAAAAGTTGCACTAATACACACACACACACATACACATATACACACACACACATACACATAGTGTGTGTGTATATATGTATGTATATGTATGTATGTGTGTGTGTGTGTATTAGTGATACTTTTTTATGAAATACATATTTCCTTTACTACTAAAAAGTAGTTTATAAGATTATCACATTGCATTCTTGAATATGAGTCAGCTCAGAGAGCAATAATAATGGATAATCTAATAAGTATGAGTAAGTTTTTTGAAAATATGCCTTTAACAAAAATTATATAATGTGAAATGAGAACTGTTGCTTTCAGCAATACAATGTTGAACAAGCATTTTCCTTACCATCCATGGTCATGTTTTGCCTGTATCCACTGATATTGAGTTGCGTGACACTCGATGGAATGTTGTTTGCAATGGCTTGAACATGGTGGCTGCTGAGGTCACACCATGAAACATTCAGTTCTTCAAGTCTAGATCAAAGAGAACAAAAGGCTAAATAACTGACTATACTGATGTTTTATAAAGCTTTTTTTTTTTTAATTTCTCCTACATTGGCCGTTAAAATGGTCCTTTATATACATACTGGGTGCAGGACAGAAGCATCTTAGCCAAAGAGTCAGAAGAGAAACCAGTACAGCCACACAAATTCAGTCGGACCAGCTCCACGTTCTGAGCCAAAGAACTGCAAAACAATGAATAAAATACATTGATTTAAAACAAACAAACAAACAAAAAAAAAAAAAAAAAACATATATGCTGACTATTCATAAAGGGTGGTTTTCATTAACAGTATCATTCTTGTTCACTTAGTTTACATACTGGAGGATGCTGTCAGAGAGTATCAACCCCTCAAGACTGAGGTTCTGTAGCCGCCTGCAACGGGACAAAATGTCCTCCAGAACAGAAGTCTGTATGGTGCAGCTAGACAAGTCCATATGCTGGACACGCAGAGGTCTGTAAAACACACGGGAAACAATTGAGATGGGGGTGGTGGGAAATTACAAGAAAAAATTAGGAAAATGTGAAACAGTAAAAAATATCAAATTACATACAGAAATAGCCCACTACTCACTCTGTATTTTTAAAACCAGGTTGACCAATGCAGACATGAGGACAGCGAAGCCTCAGGACTCCAGCAGCAAGTACCTGGGCAAGTTCTGAATCTAACTGAGCTTTGCCCACCAAGTCCACGCTCTGCCACAAGGACTCATCAAAACTACATAAAAACAGAGCTAAGCATGTTAATTCTCAAATGCAACAAACATTTGACAAGTACATAATTACTGAAAAATGCCCATTTGTTTGACAGTCAATGTAAATCTGATTATAAATGAGTACAGTGGAAGTAGAGAACCAATTTTTTTTAAAATAATTAAAAGAAAAAGAAGTAGCAGGGCAAAACTTACGCCAGTCGATGCCAGCGCTTACAAACACGAGAGGTCCTCAAGAGGTCTTGCAGCGAGAGGCAAGACAGAATACCCAGCAGGAGCTCATCTGGGAGACTGTCCCAGCACAGAACAGCTTTCAGGATGAACCAAACCGGAAAAACATAGCACAATGATGTTTCACATGACGCACTTTTAATGCAACTAAAGTAGCTCAGACATGATTGCAACTATGAATGATTTAACACAGTATCGACCTATTTTTGTATTTTTGCCATCTTTGTTACTTTTGTATTATGTTGTACGGTTTTATAGCATTTTTGACGAACATGCCACTTTGCAATATTGTGTCCTGAAATTATTATTATTTATTTTTAAGCCAGACCGATCTGTGTAATACACAATTAGTTCTGTAGAATAAAGAACTTTTGAGTATGAAATTTGAAAAATTCATACGAACTTTGACAACTGAAACAAAACAGTACCGTGTTACAATTACAATATGTAATAACATTATACAAAAACAGTATCTGACAAATGCGACTTCCCCGAGCACTTAAGGCCTGGGCAAATAACTGACCTGCTGAATCCTTGCTCCTCCTGGGACGTCTGGCCAGCACAAAAGCATTCTCTTTGCCTTTACCACAGGGTCTGGGCTGCTTGCGAGGAGGTGACCAGTGCTGGATGAGCTCATTTGGGGTGTTCTCTTCACCATAGCAGGGCCTTTCTTTCCTTTTAGTGTGAGACATGCACAGCAGGGATCCCTCCAAGCTTTCATTCAGACATGGTAGCTCCTGAAGTGGTCTGTAAAATAAGGAGTGTTTGTTAGGGATCAACACAAACTAGACATGTAAAATATCTGACATCTGAATGAAAATGAGCAGCTAAAAGCAAACCTCGTATTATAGTGGTTGTATTATTTGTACAGTGCACTTCTTACTGTTTTCTTCTATAGGTTATGCTGCTCTTACTTTCTTCTTTGGTTCTGTCCACTTTGCGGCTGTATAAATGCTAGTTACCCACTTGTGGGTCTAATAAAATGTTATATTACCTTGTCTTATCAATAAACCGGGACCAAACCTCTCCACCACGTCCAATAAGGTTAGCCACCTAGCCTTACTAGTTAAACACATGCTGCCTTTGTGTCTCTACAACATAAATTAGACAAGTACACATCAAATATATGTAGAATAGATACCTTATAGTATCTGTAGCCTAATAATGTAACGTGCATAGCTCTATCTTGAACTATAAACGAAGCTGAGAATCAAACTCGAAGGTTTTGTTTTGGTGCCCGCCAGAACGGAGCTAAAAGCCTCAAACGCGCCATCTCAGAAACAGGACACATCAGGTTCAAATAAGAGAAAACAGTAAGCCAAATCCTTGTCATCGGTTGTTTAAATGTCTCTTATATTAAAATGAAAAGCAATAAACGCGTTTTTGTTGTGTACAAGCTCTGAAAAAAGCCAAGGCGCCAGAAGTGCTGGAAGGGAGGGAGCTAGGCTAGCCAGGTGAACTAGCACTCAATCTGAACAAATTCTCCCACTTTAACTCAGCTTAGTCTTTCATAAACACACTACCGCATAGCTTACCCATAACAGTACTCTAAACTTGGCAGAAAAAATGATATTAAAATGAAACATCCCAGTTATACAGTCAGACAGGTTGAGGTTAGCCATCTAGCAGTTAATGTTTGAGCAGTTAGATAATAAACATCAAAACAACTTTTGGGGGGGTTAACTCTTCATCAGACTAGCTTCCACAGTACCCAGCAGAAAAATCTGGTTAAATCGTTATTAATTTGCTGCCTTTTGCTTGCATTTGTCTGCAGTGCTCACTGCGTTAGTAGTTAGTACGGTAAATGTCAAAAATAGACTAAAATAGTGAACCAGAGAGATCCGTTTTGAACAAATTAGTGTTACATTAAAGCAGAAGTTCAGGTAGTTACCTCTCGATTGCCATCTTTTTCTCTTGGTCTTATTTAAAGAGTGTTCTGTCTCTGGTCCAGTGTGGTGCTCAGGTCTCCTGTCCGGGCGGCACCGTTTAAACACGCAACTGCACCGCCCAGATTCAGTAGACACAGGGTCGCCCCCTACAGACACGGAGGGAAAAACAAATGTTCCTAAAAAGAGAGGAGGAAGCGAGTAGTAACATAAGACTGATAGGATTAAGGTAGCTGGGTGCAAGTTGATATCAAACATTTAAGTACAAATGTTACTTTATTGATCCTGGATTAAGTTGCTTATGTTAGACACACCGAGAGAAAATCAATATACACAATATAGCAAAAGTATTGGGACACCTGACCATGACACCAGTAGGGATTTTAATGATATTGCATTCAAATACATAGACATCAATATGGAGCTGGTCCCTCCTTTGCAACTATAACAGCTTTCACTCTTCTTGGAAGGCTTTCCACAACATTGCGGAGTTTGTGGGAATTTGTGCCCATTCATTCTATAAAACATGTATGAGGCCAGACACTGATGTTGGATGAGAAGGCCTGGATCCCAATCTCTGTTCCAGTTCATCCCAAAGGTGTTGGATGGGTTGAGGTCAGGGCTCTGTGTGGGTCAGTCAAGTCCCTCCACACTGAACTCATCCAACCATGTCTTTATGGAGCTTGCTTTGTGCACTGGGACACAGTCATGTTGGAATAGAAAAGGTTCTTCCCCAAACTGTGTCCACAAAGTTGGGAACATGGCATTGTCCAAAATGTCTTGGTGTTCTGCAGCATTAAGATTACCATTCACTGCAAGTAAGGGGACGCCTGAATTAAACAATTAAAAGGACCCAATTCATTGTGTATGTGTGGTAGATGTGAGCTGAATTTGAACTGCGCATGTGCAAATCCGCCCAGTCAGCGCTGCTCTGGTCGCTGGGTGACGTTTGAGGTTTTAGGAGGAAGGAGCATGATGGCGCTAAGCCAAGCGATTTTATTTAAAAGGAAGCTTTTATCATTTGTGCTTTTTATTCAACGGACAGAAGCATTTTAGGCAGCGTCTGTATCTCTCAACACAGCCGAGGTATGAACAACCTGAATGTGACTGTATTTGGTAGCTATTTTAGCAAAACAAGGTAAAGGACGCTCTGAAATAGTTGACAGGTTTCTGATCAGTTATGACACACTGTGGTTTTAGATTTGGATAAATGCAGATTATTACACAATCTGTTAATCAGTGCTGCTTGATAATAGTCGTATTTTGCGGTTAGAATTTAATATTGTTTTGTGTTTATCCTCTGCTGTTGGTATTGTTTATATTGCAACAATAGGTTACCTATGTTAGGTCTAGTAAGGAATATTATTAAGGGAAAACATTTTAACGTAAGGGCAGGCTCCCTTAAAAGGCTTAAAAGAAAATCATCTTGCAACTTTACGGCCTAAGACATTGTTTCTCACCTCCAGTCTTGTAGTCAGCATCACTATCTAATGGGAAAGTCATTCATCATCTGAACTGGTGTGTTAGAGCACAGCTAGTAGACTCCATGATTGGAGCTGTGAAACATTTAGAGCAAGATGATTTCTTTTTTTTGTCTTGCTCTAGTGAAGTAAAACAAAGGGGCCTTTCAGAACAGTAAACAGGACACTGGCTTTTGTCAGACACCAAAGCTTTGTATTATCTTGTAATTAGTTTACAGAATGCCCTCACTGTATACAACCCTTTGCCATGTAATAGGGTTTTAACATTATGCCTTACATATATTTGTCTCCCTTGTCTAATTTCACAGTATTCAATAGTTCAGAGGATTGCAGCAGTAGAGAATGAGTGGGGCGGCGCTGGGGATAGAGATTGTTGTGGTCTTTTTTTTGGCTCTGTTCCTGCTGCATCGTTATGGGGACTTCAAAACTCAACAGCGCATGGTGCTCTTTGGCACACTGCTGGCCTGGTATTTGTGCTTTCTCATCGTCTTCATTCTCCCACTGGATGTCAGCACGGTTCGTTTTGTCTGCTGTTGAAATCTGACAATTACATTAATTGATTTTTGAATTCAAGGTGTTTTGCAGCCTAAATCATATATGTGTGAATGCATTTCAGACAATATACAGACAGTGCGTAATTGACCATGAAAAGCATTCTCATTCACCATCTCTGGGGCCAGGAAAGTCCAACCTATCTATAGGAAATGCAACGGTCTCACCAACTGCTAGGTGAGTCTACATTCTGTGTTTATGTCAGGCTGCTGTGTTTATGTCAGGCTGCCGTAGAATGGATTATGAATAACAGAACAGGAATAGCTAAAAAGAAGACAAAATAAAATCTTTGTTGAGTAGAACTACAGCTACATTTCTGTGTTTTTGTTTGTACAAAGCCTGTGCATTGTTTCTGATGAGTGGACCATCAAAATTGTCCAAGTAATAATTCTTAAATTAATGTGCGTTATAGCTAAGAATGTTTCATTGTTTTCCTTTGGTGCATTCCATGACACTAAGAATTCAGCACTTTTTCTGGTTCATGTTATAGATTTTCTCTAAATTAAACTTAATTTGGTGTTAAATGTTTGAGTGCCTTTGCGCCATTTAGTGAGGTGTTTTGTTTTTTTTCTTATTTTGTCCTAACTACTGAGGCACTTTTAATGTGCTGATGACAAGCTGTGTTCTCGGCTGTGGTCAGACCATGATGTCACACTTTGTCTTTCATAGCATTCTAAAGCCATGTCGCAAACCATGGAGCTACATTCCTGATGGAATCATGCCTGTGTTCTGGAGGGTAGTGTATTGGACCTCCCAATGTCTTACATGGTGAGAAGGCAGTGTAATTTCCACCATTTTCTCATAAATCATAATTGCTAATCTCACTGTACTGCGTCTTGGGTCTATGTAGACTTGTTTTTGTTATTCATGAGTCTGTGTGTTTTCAGGCTCCTTTTGCCTTTCATGCAGTCCTACGCCCGCTCAGGAGGCTTCTCCATCACAGGCAAAATAAAGACTGCTCTTATTGAGAATGCCATCTACTATGGAACCTACCTGTTCATTTTTGGCTCACTCCTCATCTATGTGGCTGTGCATCCCCAGTGGCACCTTTCTTGGTGAGTGTACCACTGCAGTCTCAGAAGTCTCTGGGTTTGTATGACTGCAGTTTATGATAGAATTTTCAATTGCTTTCTGATGATCTATATGATTTTCTTTCTGACCATCAGTATATGATTTTTTTTAAATTGTAGACCACTGTGATTATAACCTACTGTGGTCACCACAGATCCCTGTGCAAACCAATGAGTTATTAAAGACAGGCTCCTTGTATGTGGGAAAATTGTAGTCTTTGCATTACACATAGATCCGTGAAACTGATGCAATGTCAGTTTCAGCGTAGCTTTTTTAGTACTTGCCTGGTTATCCTGAATGTTGTTTGGTCCAGCCAGTGTGTAAAACATTTCACAGGCCATATTGTTTGCGTAATTATATTTGATTTGTTTCTATCGAACTCAAGTTTGTTTACTTGTTCTGCCATTACAGCTGCTGACAAGCATGCTTAGGTACAATGACTGACAGGTTGGAAATTCAATGTAAACCTGCTGCCACACTCTGCTTCAGAGTATGACCAACAAGATAATAAGACAACCAGTGCTTAGTGGAAATATACGGTTATTGTGAAAAATCCCGTATCAACTTTGGAACACTCATTAAGCACCCAGATTGGCTGTTGGAACGGTTTGGTCTTTTAATTGACCAGTACAGCCTAATTCTGTCTTCATTGTGTCGTTTTACCAGGTATGAACTGCAGACCATAGGCATCACAGCAGCCAACACATGGGGTCTATTCCTGCTGGTGCTCCTAATGGGTTATGGCTTGGTGGAAATTCCACGTTCCTACTGGGAAGCTTCTCGTCAAGGACACCTGCTCATCAAGACCTACTTCAAAGCAGCCAAGCTTATGACTGAAAAAGCAGATGCAGAGGAGAACCTGGAAGATGTCATGGAGGTGGGGTACATATTTATGCAAAAATGCAAACACATGTTATTAAAGTGAAAAAAAATTCCATGACAAATATTATATTATATTCATTCTTTCACTACATTATATATTACAGGAGGTGAGAAAGGTCAATGAATCCATCAAGTATAACCATCCTTTCAGGAAATACATTGACACTATTCTTAGAAAGGTATGAAGAGTTAATCAAGAAATTTCAGATGCTGGATTTGTATCCTGCAAAAAAGCAATCAGCTATCCATGGCTGATTAAATACTGTAACCACTTTTCCCACTTAGTGCCCGGTTGAATATCAAGAGAAGATGGGGAGAAATATGGACGACTATGAAGATTTTGATGACAAACAAAACACCTATCCCAGTGAAAGGAGTCTAGTGAAACTTCACAAGCAGGTGTGAAAAGGAAATTTCTCTCTACTACTGGTCAAAATTCATCCCCGAAGTTATAGAATTGTATTAATATATTCACAGTCTTAACAATGCTTTCAAACCAAACACGTTTTTTAAACACTTCTAATGCATTTTTCTAATTTTGTCCTTTCAATCTGTGGTAAGCGCGCAAATTTACAAATTCGCTTTTCACGGGGGTTACGTTCCAAGATCACCCGCTTATAGGGAAAAACCGTGTTGTGTTGTGTTAAAAAAATTGATAATGTAAAGCCTAAATATGCCCCCAAATATGCTCCCAAAACACTTTAATTTCATTTTAAACTCAGTTTCATACATTACCCTTAAACAAAATGTAAAGGTAAACCTGTATCCGTACTATACAGTTTACACTGAACTCCCACAGTGCTAGAATGTAAATACCGATATTACCCCTGTATAGACTGTACTGTAATTCATGCAAGCATGTTTTCTTTGGTATGCGCTGTAGATTTATTTGGTATAAGCAGGGTGAATACAGTAATAATTTCTTGTATTTTTTTTAGTAATAAAAATAGAGTAAAATGTACTTAAGGGCTTCAGGAGTCGTATTGTAGTGACCTGCCGGTTAAAGCAGACACTGGACAGCGACTGAGCTCAACAGCCTCTTTTAATTTAATTTGCAGTAATAAAAATACAGGGCTTTAAGAAGAACAACAAAAAACAAGAAAAACACTCGACATGCTCTACTGGGGAAATTCTGGACTGCAGCTTCCATAGGCGCATCAAACAGCAGCAGCCAATCAGCAGCAAGGAGAAATAAATAACGTTCTCGGATTGGCGACTTTCAAACCTCCCGCCTCTGAGTACAGCAGTATTTAACCATCCCAAGACACGCTTTCTGTGTTCTCTGGACAGTACAAAAACATTTATACAGTTATATTTTATGTGGAAATGTCGCTGAATTTACGTTAATATTTATGTTACGAAATTAGTACATTATATTTTTATTTATAATTTAGCACTAAAATGCATGAAGAGTTATATATTGCCACGAAAAAAAGTTTTCGCCGGCAATTGTTAGTTCAGTTCCAAGAAAAAATGACTGAATCAGACCACTTTAAATTCATTTTGAACTCAGCTTCATACATTACCCTTAAAATATAAAGGTAAACCCGCATACGCACTGGACAGTGTACACTGAATTGCCGTCTCCCACAATTAATTCATGCAAACATTTTTGGTTTTTTGGTATGCGCTGCGGTTTTCTTTGGGATAAACAGGGTAAATATAGTAATAATTTAAGTTTTTAGTAGTAAAAATACAGTAAAATGTACGGGTAGTCACCAGCAATAATTTACTGTTCATAATGGCGTGCTACAGTGGCATAACTTTTCTTTCCCAGAACATATCCAGTAGTTTAACCTTCTCCTGGATTGTCTTACTCTTTCATTTGCGCTGAGGTGCATTGCCAGAAGGCGCAGGGCATTTGGGTGGAATCTTAGCGCTTTTAGAAGAACGAAACGAAAACATGAGGACAGGAGGGCAGCAGCCAATAACTGGAAATTTTGTATATATAGTAGTTCAGTTCTTTTTCTGAGAACTGAACTAATAATTGTTCGCTGAAACTCCCGCACCAACGTGGAAACTACAGATATATCTGCATTTTTGGGTTTTTTTTTTTTTGCTCTTGTGCTTTTGTGACACCGCGGCCTCGTCCACCACGCCCCCTCGATCTCATGCTGGGTTGAGGGGGCACAAAGATGAGGGGGCGTGTGGGTGTGTGTGGGTGTGTGTGGGTGTGTGTGTGTATTTTTTACTAAATCACAACAATGCAGTTTTTCACTATACGTGGGTGCTCTTGGAACGTAACCCCCGTGAAAAGCGGGGGGTTATTGTACATATATATTAGGAGTGTCATATTTACACGTTCATTTCAATCAATTAATCACAGAAAAATTATATGTTAAAATATATACAGAATATATACAGTCGCTACAAAATTTCCCACTTCTGGGTAACCTTACCATTTTTAAACCTCTCGCAGTTCAGCACTGTCCTTTGTACCACTTCATGCTATTCAAAGGACTTGAACTGTTTGAATTTCAATTAAAATAGCTTGAAACACTGGGGTGTTCTAAATATTTAAATATATATATATCCGGTGCACCACGACAGACACCAGCCAGCACCCCCCCCTTGGAAATGTATTATATTTCCAAAGTATAATTAATTATTTCTATGTATTATTTTTATATTTTCTTTTACATTTTTTGTATGGAATTTTGAATCAAGTGTGGTCAGTAGTGTATAAAACTATAGTTACATGCACATTTTACACAGACACACTCCCACAAAATACAAAAGCAATAACCAGAAAAAAAATATGTGCTCTCATTTTTTTCCCATGGTTGTATATACTGCATGTATATTTGGTGACAAAAGCAAAATTGTTTGAATACTTGTTTCCTCCCGCAGTATATATCTTATATACACTTGGAATGGGTAGATTCATTTGCTGTCAGCACATGTTGGAATTTTTTTTCTTTTAGGTGATCTATGCTGTCCAGAGGCATAACCGTACACGTGTGCAGTGGCAGATTCTTCTTGACCAAGCTTTCCACCTAGAGGACGTTGCTAAGAATGAGACCAGCTCATCTTGTCAGTTTGTTCATAGCTTTGCGCCCACGGAGCCTGCAACTTGGGTCAACCGCTACATTTACACACCTACAGTAGGTCAGTGCTCCAATAGATATCTATGAATCATTTAAACTGGCAAAGCATCATTATTAGCAACAAAATTGTTGATACATGCAAACCAGCCACAGTAATTTAATAATCTCTAACTCTTCCTACTATTCATTTCTTCTTCATTGGTCTCCTGCCACTGTGTTTTTTCCTAGAGTGGTATTGGGAGTGCATGCTGAAGCAGTGGTTTTACCGTGTGCTGGCTGTGGTTCTGTCACTCTTTTCTGTGGCAGTGGTCTGGTCCGAATGCACCTTCTTCAGCACCCATCCTGTCCTCTCACTCTTTGCTGTATTTATTCAACTTGCAGAAAGGGATTACAACTACCTATACATTGAAGTAAGTTCAACCAAGCTATTTGAAGCTCTACCTTTAAATCCACCATGAAGTGCGCTTAGAAGTCAGATACTTGCTGTATTACTATTTCCTGTATTACATTTACCCAAAAGCAGTTTTCCAGACACAGATTGAGATTAGTCCAAATTTAAAATGAACGATGACTGGGAAATTTCTTTTAATAGTGAATTCACTTCTAAATTAGGCTCAATTAGGGAGTCCCAGGATTATGTTGTTACTTTCATTTCCTTGTTTCATTGCCTTCAATCTTCTAGATGGCGTGCTTCATCACAATCTTCTTCCTGTGCACTTGTGTGTACTCCACTGTGTTTCGCATCCGTGTCTTCAACTACTATTACCTGGCCTCTCATCACCAAACTGATGCCTACAGCCTTCAATTCAGTGGCATGTATGTTGTCTGGATGAATGAAAACAATTTCCTGAGAAATTGTCCTTTTATTCTTCAGAGTTTTTGAACAGACTTTTACTTTGTATGCTGTGATCACAATAATGTTGTCTAAATATCAATTCCTTTTCTACAGGCTTTTCTGTCGCTTGACTCCTCCCCTCTGTCTGAACTTCCTTGGACTGATCCACATGGACTCTGCTATCTCTCACCAGGCAAAGGAGCAGACAGCATACACTTCCGTGAGTACTGACCACTTCAAAATGTGAAAACCAGCCCTATAGAGTAGTAGCTCTCAATGATAGAGTACTTTATGCCCTACACACCTGATTGAACTAATCTGCTCTTTACCTTGGTGTTGTAGTAGGTGTATCAAAGCAGGGAAGACAGTGAAACATGGAAAGGAGTGGAAATGACTGCTTTAGAAAATAAGGAAAATTGAAATGACATAATGAATTCTGTTTCAGTCACCAGGTTTATTTTTGATTATATGATTATTAATGAGAGCTCTCACATTCCGTTTTAGATCATGGGTTCCATGCGGGTTCTCTCTTTTATTGCCAATGGGTTCTACATCTACTATCCCATGTTGATAGTCATTCTTTGCATTGCCACCTACTTCAGGTCTGTTAAAACAGATGTTGATGTTTATATGATTTAAAGTTTTATTATAAATTTATATTTATATTGTGGTGATGCCTACATGTATGACACAGCAGTGATCTTATATTTTCAATAACTTTTACATACAACTGATTTTTGAGCAGCCTTGGCACCCGCTGTCTGAACCTTCTGGGCTTCCAGCAGTTTATGGGAGATAATGAAATGACCTCTGACTTAATCGATGAGGGCAGGGAATTGATTCGGCGAGGTGGGTCTCTCTTGGGAAAGTTATCTGTATCAGAATAAAATATTGAACATTTGAATGTTTTGTTGTAAAGAAGTCTTTGATCCTTTTCTTGCTTATTGCTCTCTTACCTACAGAAAGAAGAAAACGTCAAAGAATAGAGGATGGAGAAAACAGAAGAAGAGTTGAGTTCCGATCTCTATAGCTATTACTTTTGAGGGTTTTCATATTTGCATTCTTTCTGTCGATATTTTCATTTTCATATTCATATTTTCTCTCAGCATTGAATTTACCTGAAGTACATCAAACTAAATTAAGATCTTCATTCATTCTTTAAAAAGTCTTGAGAAACATTTAAACTAGTATCTCTGCTTTAAAATCTGAACTTGTAAAGGGCTGAACCTGCAAGGGGCTAATGAATGGGAAAGCAACACACTTGTTTGGCCTCACTGCAATCAGCTTCAGTCACATAGACACATGTGTAAACATCTCTGCTCTCCTTGTTCTATGTAAGATTGTACATTCACAGATATGCTAAAAAGCATGGTTAACTGTGTAATTGTATTTATTAAAAATTATAAATATAAAAATATTACTGATAAATATGTCACATATGAATGAAGTCTCTGGTTTTGCTCTGTGGCAGGAATGGAGAGAACGCTATGGGCAGAGAGATGAGGCACCAGCCAGGAACCGAGGCTCAATTTCAGAGATGAAGGAAACTAATTACGCTGAAACAGTTAACTCTAACACAAACCGACGTGCGTTTTATACCCAGCCCAAATTATCTTTTTTTTTTGTGTTCTGGTATGCTGACTTTTTGTATTCATGTGTTTGTGTTTTTAACACTCTTTCATAGAAGCCAAATACTCTCGCAGTGGCAGTCGTTCAGGGAGAGATTGCATTGAACTTCTGCAGGATGCTGAGCCCTTGGACTTCAATTCAGAAGCACTCACTGATGACCCCTTGGAAGCAAATTCTAACAGGTTAGATAAATAATTAAATTACCAGCTTCTTAATCAATATTAATGTATTCAGAAATGGATTTCAGATTGTTGTAAATAACTACTATGATATTGATCTTTACTTTGATGTTTCATTCTGCCAAAAAGAAAAACATTTTGCATTGTGGATAGGGCCATGAAACTTTTTCAATATTTATCAGATTGAATGTTGTTTTTTCAGCTATTTTTTAAATATTATGACTTGCAGAAATTACTTAATTAATAAATTATAAAAACACCCACAGAAACTCTTATCTGGAATTGTGATTGGCTAAGATCACAGCACAGCACAGTTTAAAAACAGGTTAAACTGGTTGGAAGGCTCCATTATGCATTACATCCTTCAGCGATATCAGCAATGCTGTAGCCAATGTCACATTAAGGATTAATGATTGATTCATTTTTGCAGCCCCAATATAAACCTCCCAGTTCTAGGACATCAGCACAAAAACAGCTTTTTTAATGTGAACATGATATGGTGCCTAATTTCTGCAACATGTAGATGCGTTCTGAAATGAACACCTATGCTGTCAATTCAAATGAGCAAAGCATGCTTTCTTGGTAACACAGGGCTCCAGACAAAATAAAAAACCTTAGGAGCCATTGGCTCCTAAACACAAAATATTTGGGAACCAAATTATTTTTTAGGAGCCATAATCTCTGTCAAATGTGATATAAATAAAAAAATATTGTCATGGCACATTTTGTCTCCAGTTTTACCCCATGTAAAGACCGTTAAAACGAAACAAGAAATCACGACATGGACTAAAATGTTGCCAAAGTGTTTTGTGTTTCTCGTGTAGTTAATGTTTGTTTCTTATATTTTAGAACGCACTCTGCAACAGGTTGCCAGGCCGTGCGGATTGTTTAAAATGAAACTCCATCTGTCAACAGTGCTCTCGATAGAGATGCGTCGGTCGCAAACGAGTTGGTTCTTTGACTAAATTTGGGGAAACATAGAGCCATTTGGACAAAGACATAGAATATTATTAGACTGAACACAGGCATAGAATATTACTAGACTGACCACAGACATAGAAGAATACTAGACTGACCACAGACATAGAATATTACTAGACTGACTCCAGACATAGAATATTACTAGACTGACCACAGACAT
>JBBIGA010000022.1:9662389-9683560 GCA_037576975.1 Alestes dentex | reverse complement strand
TAGAATATTACTAGACTGAGCACAGACATAGAATATTACTAGACTGACCCCAGACATAGAATATTACTAGACTGACCACATACATAGAATATTACTAGACTGACCCCAGACATAGAATATTACTAGACTGACCATAGACATAGAATATTACTAAACTGACCACAGACATAGAATATTACTAAACTGACCACAGACATAGAATATTACTAGACTGAGAACAGACATAGAATATTACTAGACTGACCACATACATAGAATATTACTAGACTGACCACAGACATAGAATATTACTACACTAGATGACCAGCTGCATCGTACGTGAGTGTCGCTGCCATATTGCAAGAGGCACTGCTGTGGAGTGAAGTAGTGGATAAAGATGTCTTACACATGTTCTGCATGGGGCTGTATGCTCCAAACCAGATCATGAGGGATTACTTTACATAGGTAAGGCTGAACAATTGTTTTGAATATATTTGGCCATTTTATCCCATTTCATAAACCTTAACCTTAAATAAGTCAGGCTAAGCTAGCAACGCTATGCATCACCATGTTCAAGTCAGCCTCCAAACAATGTTTAGGCTAAACGTTAGCACTATAATATGGGATTTTATAATGGCCAAATATAATCAAACCAATTGTTCAGCCTTACCAGGGTTTGTCATTTGACACATTTTGAGAAAGCTGTCCTGTGATGTGTGCTGTGCTAGTTTGCTAACACATGCTGAACCGGAAAACTAAACCCCTTAATTTCACCACTTAAAATTACCTTAAATTTGACCTTAATTTCCAGGATATTAAAGGGAAAAGTGCACAGATTGAGGCGGACCAAGGGGTAAAACTACTGAATTTTTCGCTTACTTTTTCGAATTTGCCCCTTAAAAAATAGAACCTCCTGAAAGGGGACATATTATGCAAAACTCACTTTAGTTTTAATAGGTCTATGGGCTATACTAAACATGTTAGTGAAGTTTTTTGCACAAAATCACTCTCACATAAAGAGATCTCACCAGCTTTGTTCTTGACAGTTTCAGTCCCTTTCAGAATGAGCCGTTTAAGGGCTTTTTATGCAAATAAGCTGTTGCTGGCCGCGCCCCATCCATCCCATGCCAACGCTGCGCGTTTAACACACGTGAATTAGAGGCGCTATCCAACCCTATATGTTCGACCTGGAGTCGGACCCAGAGCAAGATGAACACAGTACTTCATGAGTGACTTGCCATAACGCTCAGCGTCTTCTGCGTGCTCGTAAAACCAGCAGACAAAAATGTCAGATCTTCACCTAATCTAGTGGGTGGGGGCTCGACATGTGAGGGGAGGTTCTATGCAAAATTACCTATTTTGATGTCACAATAGGGGAGCCGTCCAAACGGCTCATAGAATCACATGATTCCTGACACCAAAATCTTTCAGTTGATTCACAGAAAATGGATGTTTTTTTTTTTTTTTCACGCTTGGAGTGTTTATAGGAACAGTAGAGACCCAAATGGAAACACAAAAGGATGCAAAAAGTTAGTTTTGCATAATATGCCCCCTGATGAGGGTTTTACACTCATGCCTTAAATCCACTTTTAAGATAAAATTAAGGGATCGGTTCCCAAATTAATGGTTTGTTGTATTTTCAGGGGTAAATTAAGGTAGGGTTAAGCACATTTTAAGTACATTGTGTTTCGTAGTGATATGGTCAAATTTGACCATATCAAACGGGATTTTCTGTTTTTTTTAATGCTACCACTTGCTGTCATTAAAACACAGTGGAGGTTTAATGATTCCTTCTGAGAAGACAGTCAAGGTGGTCAAAGTAGCGGAGCGTGTTATCAGACAGTCAACATCAGGGCAAGCAGTCAGTGTATCTTTGATCAATGAGTTTGTCCAGGCCACTGTTTGGAATTGACAAGCATCATTTTAATCTCTTGTTCACACAGTGTGTGTGAGAGAGAGAAAGGAATGAGTGAAATGTTTTTGGAAATTATTTCTTAAGCTCATATGTATACAATAAAATGAGTCTTGTGTTTTCATCAGAAAACCACGTCTACCTGTATTCGTTTACATGATGCTTTCGCCACTTGCAGTATGGCCACACGCTGACGTATCGTGTGAACTGGGAACACCGGGAATGCGGTGTCTACCCTGTAATGATTTCTGTGCACATTTTCACTGTCTTCTTCTCTGCTACAGACACACAGGGGGGCGATATCTGTCAATGTCATCCTCCCAGAGCCGAATCTTCGATGATGTGTGAAAGGCATGCCAGGAGGGCTGAGGTGAAAAGAGGTGGCGGTGATGTATTTATCTGCTGAGTATAGGCAAAGATTTTGGATGAACATTGTCCTTTTCCCCTCATGAATGTAGAATGTTACTGTATCTTCAGTACAGACAGGTATGGGGTATTTCCTAGTGCACTACTGTCTCAATTTGGAAAGTATGTATGTAATTGTATTGTACTGAACACACACACACACACACAGGTCTCAAGTGCCAGGTAGTAATTTTGTTACATATGAAAAGCAGACTTTTTCCGCCTTTCAGAGTAGCTTCATTTCAGGTAGGAAAGTCATAGGAAAGTCAGTTACTGTATAGACTTAAATGGCCAAGGCCATGCTAGACTTCGTCCACTGAATAAGGATCTACAGTAGACTATCTAAAAGGCGCATTTCATTTAAATGTTGATGTCCACTGGATTGTGTTTTATCCTCATTGCTAACTGGACTTATTTGTGAATTGAAATATTTAATTTATATGCAGTGTTTGAGAAGGAAGTTGATAGTGGACATTCAGGTAAAAGTTGTATCTGAAAAAAATGCATCTTTAAGAAAGTAAAATACTGCAAGTTTTCCATCCATATAAATGCTCTGCACAGATGTATATAACAATACACATTAATCTAATCTAATATCTATTCTCATTCCATTACTTGCATAGTAATAATAGTCTTGTGCTGTTGGTGTATGTTTTTTGTGGAACTGCACACAGAATTGGTTTGTTGAAAAAGCATTGTGTGTAGTGTGCAACTTCAAGATAAACTTTGCCAGATGTAGAGTTAAAAAAACAAATGAATCACACAGTGAACTTGCTGTTATCTTTTCTGTCATCCTCAGTCACAAGGAAACATCAAATTATTTGTCAAGTGAAAGAAATATTTTTTATTCATATCAGTGTTTGTCACATGTTTGGTTAAGAAGTTGGTTTAAACACATACTGTAACTCATCTGTTTGGTTGTTTGGGATAAGTGACCTTGTGTTATTTACTATGGTAATGTGTCTCATTGGAAAAGAATGAATTAACTTAACATAACATTTTGCACTGCCATCGCTAATGCATAAGAGAAATTCCTGCCTGTGGAAAAAGTAAATTGTGATGCAGTTGCATAAAGGATAGAGAGCATATTATTTTATATTATTCTATAACATACTGAAGAATAGCAAAAGCTAAAGTTGAAGGCAGTGATGAGATGTTTGTGCCATGTTGCAATGCTGATTAATTGAGAATTTCTAGCCAAATTTAATTGTCACACATGTTACTTGTGATTTCATTTCATTCACCTCTCATCTTTTGTCAGAATGGCAAATTAACATTCTCCTTGTTGTCAACAGCATTTTCCAATGGCTAAAACACTTACCATGAATCCCAGATGCATGACATAAACTGTAAAACCTTCTTGGACATGTAAATACCTCAGTTTCTTCAATCACATTTGTACATTTTTGTATGCCTTCTCTGCTGAAATGTTTTATCACAGCTCCTGGGCATAGAAACTGTGTGTCAACTTTATGAGAAAATCATAATACTAAAGTCTGCCCTCACTTTGTTCAGAGTTACAAGAGATTTGTCTTATTTAATTCTCTAACTCTTTAAATGATCTAATTCTCTGTATATTTATGAGAACATTGTTTTGGTTTCTTACATGAATGATTGGACCACAATGTCAGTGTTTGATTTAGTGTAAAATATTGATGAAGACCACACAACCACACATGCTATTAATGCTGGATTGTTTTGTTACCTGGTGTTGGTCCTCAGTGTTTTGAATAGTGGTACACTCCATAGAAATATACTTATTCTAATCTGTAATTATGAAAATGACAATAAAAAAATTGAATACATCTTAATAATAAAGCTTTTTATTGTTTGTATCTTTCCGGTGGCAAGACAGCACCTGTAAAAGTCTGTTTTATTCAGAGATATAGTTTAGTTATACACTAAATCAGCAATAAAATGTAAACAATCTGCCTAATATTCTGTAGGTCCCTCTCCTGCTACAAAAACAGCTCCACAAGAACTCCACAAAACCTCAGGACATTTGAAGGTGTGCTGTGGTATCTAGCACTAAAACTTAGCAATAGACTCTTTAAGTCCTTTGAAGTGGGCCCTCCATGGATTGGACTAGCTGGTCCACACATCCCAAAGATGTTCAATCTGACTGAGATCTAAAGAGTTTGGAAGCCAATTCAGCATCTTGAACTCCTTGGAATGTTTCTCAAACCATTCCTGACCAATGTTTGCAATGTTTCAGTGCACAATATCCTGCGGAAAGAGTCCACTGCCATTAGGAAATACCATATCTGCTGGTCAGGACTTCTTTGAGCGCACTGACTGGAACATGTTTAGAGGGGCTACAACCTAGGCTCAACCAACCTGGAGGAAAACTGCTTAGAGCAAACCCACACAAGGCTACTGGTCCAGACAACATTCCTTGTAGTTTCGTCCCTTAGGCCATCAGACTTTTCAATCAGAACTGAAACATAAAGTGTACCCACACACACAAACACCCCTGACCTGAACTTCTCCCCTCTCCTACCTCGAACCAAATACACACTGAACTGTTCTGCCTTAATCAAGTAACTTACACCCCAACCCCCACCGTAAATACCATACATTTATTATATACTGAACATTCTCTGTCCTGCGGCTGCTATAGTTGCACAATTATTATTTACTGCTTCTTTTCTGCAATTTTACACACCTAACGACTCAACTGCTAGAATACTGTATCTGTCATAATACTGTATTCACTCAGTCTAGTAATGTAGTTGACTGCACTAAATGTTGCCCTGTTGTTCTGTTGCTCTTGTGTTTTTCTTGCACTCTGTATCTCTCTTTGCACTCTGTGTATTTTGTCCTGTCTGCACTTGCATAGTCTTGTGTTCTGTTTTTTTGTGTTGTTCAATGATTGTACAGAAAGTTTGTTTCATTTCTGAGTATATAACTGAAATAACAATAAACACTGAGTTTAAGTAGGTGGTACATGTCAGAGTAACATCCATATGAATGCCAGAACCCAAGCTTTCCCAGCAGAACATCTTCTAACTGACTCCACCAGCTTGTTTCTACCTATAAGGCATGGCAGTCTACAGTCTGATGTAAAAGTAATTGTGATTCACCTGACCAGGCCTTCTTCTCCCATTTCTCCAGGGTCCATTTCTGCTGCTCATCTACCCATTATAGGTGCTTTTGATGGTGGACAGGTTTCCACAATGGCACTTTGACCTTTCTTCAGCTACACCCAGTAGTCTTTAAGGTGCAATATACTGTGAATCATGAAGAATTTCTATAATAAACAGTATTAATTTTTCAGTATTTTGTGCTTTAGTAGCTACTCTGTGGGATCGGACCAAGAGGCCTAACTTTTACTCTCCATGAGCAGTGATGAGCCTTGGCTCCCTGGTAGTCCCCCCTTGGGCCACTTTTGGTAAAGCTTAACCACTGTATACTGGAACACTTCACAAGACCTGCCAGTTTGAAAGTGCTTTGACCCAGTTGTCCAGTCATCACAAGTTGGTTCAGATCCATCAACTACAAGAACTGACTGTTCACTTGCTGCCTATTACATCCCATGCCTTGAGAGAGAACGTTGTAATGAGAAAACACAATATTGTTCACGTCACCTGTCCGTAGTTTTTATATTGTGGCTGATCTGTTCATAAAAATCACAAAGGCTACTAGGTTTGCTATAGTATATGTGGTTCATGCTATCCCTATATAGACAAAAGTATAGTGGGTAAAGGGACTATAATGACATTGCATACTAATACATCGATTTATTATGGAGCTGATCTGCCCTTCTGCGGGATTGTGTGTCCTTTCATTCTGTAGAGCATTTATGAGGTTGGATGAGAAGGCCTGGCTCCCAGTTTCTGTTCCGGTTCATCCCAAAGGTGTTGGATGGGGTTGAGGTCAGGGCTCTGCGTGGGCCAGTCAAGTTCTTCCACACTGAACTCATCCAACCATGTCTTTATGGAGCTTGCTTTGTGCACTGGGACAGTCATGTTGGAATATAAAAGGTCCAAACTGTGTCCACAAAATAGGAGGCATGATGTTGTCCAAAGTGTCTTGGTACTAGTGGTGGGCGGATCGATCCAAATATTGATAATATTGATACCAAAGTTGGTATCGATATTGATCAAGTGTCTCTCCAGTCCCAGCACGGAGCAACACACTCTGCTCTTCCTCCCCTTGCCTGTATTTTGATGCTGTAATGTCACGTGACTCAGTAGTGCGCGCACACACACACACACACACACACACAAGCAGAGACGGAGCCGAGCGCGCACATACACAAACACACATACACACACACGGAGCAGAGGAATGTCAGAGAGGATGAGGAGCGATGCGTGGCGATATTTTCAGTCTGAAAATGAAAAAAGGAGCGATCTGTCTAATTTTTAAAGATACTGTAAAACACAGTGGAAACACTGCACATTTATATAAATCATAAAAAAAGAAAACACTGAGCTACAGAAACGGAGAGAGGAGGAGAGAAATCCCCCACCCCTGACCCTGACAGACCTGGACCACTGACACCCAACAGGTGGCTTCTGAGAATATTTCTTTGAACTCAAGGCTTTGGGGGTTTTTTTTAGTTACTTCCACCTTATTTACTGTATTTTCACAATTTTTTTGGAAAAATTGAAAGCCTGAAAAAAGTACACTGAAGGGGAGAAATTTGTTTGTTTATTGCAGTTTGGAGTGATAAGTTTGTGTACTTTATTTAAAAAAATTTTTGTTATTGTTATTGTTATTATGATTATAAAGTATTTTCTATTTATAACTTTGCCCAAATTGTGTCCTGGGTTTTAACTAATTATTAATCCAAAGGTAAAATCACAAAAACACTTAAAGGTCATGCAAATTCATTCAGATTTAGCAATTTGATGATGCATCCACCAAACCCTGGAAAACGGTGGTGTCCCAATACTTTTGTCCTTCCAGTACATTATGTACTATGTATAAAGGGCAGACATTTGTCCTTCTCCTTCTACATTTGTTGTCTAAATAATTGTGATAAGTTTGGAATGAGTTTGGAAAGGAATGTGCTTTAGTAAAACAAACGTACACTGGTGACACCAACCTGCTCTTGCGGAACAAGTGGTACAGCCCAAACACACTCCGAGTTTCGTTTCTATGGCAACAGTGAAACGCTAGTGCAGGTGGAGACGGAGGACAGAGGTAGATAGTTTCCATACTAGCCTCATTCATTTCATAGTTGTCTCATTGTTTGCATTTTATTTTTTACTGAAACGTTATTTGTGTTATTTGTTATAGTTCATACGTTCATAGATATGTGCGCTGTTATGAGAATTTAGCCCATTGACAAGTAGCTCAGCTAAAACTCCTCATCTGTTTATAATCGATGTGTTTGAACTGTTTCAGGAGTAAAAAAAAAAACAAAAAAAAAAAAACAATGTCCTGGGGTGTCGATTTTATAGGCACGTATTTCGTGTCTATGGTAAACAAAATACCTACATATTAAATGATAAATGATGATGAACCTACAGGAGCTAAAAGCAGCTAAAACAGCAGGACCATCACTGAAGCAACTTCACTGTGTTTCGTGTGGCTGTGACTATAAATAAACCAGGTGATGTGCGCATGCAATTAAATCTCAATTTCAGGTACAGGGTTATGATGGCAGGAACCTCGCGGCATGACCGGCAGATGGCGATAAATGCCAAAAAGCAGCTGGCGAACTGCTCGGACCCAGTGGAGCAGCTCCGCCTGCAGTGTTTGGCCCGAGGATCTGCAGGGATTAAGGGCCTGGGCAGGTGATTACCGTAATACCGTAATTACCATTACCGTAACTTGGATTGATTCCTTAGAGGAATGACACCTATCACATGGTTTCTGACCAGTCACATATGCTGTTGCTGTGTTGTAAAACCCCCTTCAAGTCAAAGGTTCCCAGTCCCAGCACAGCAACGTGACTCATCTCTGAGGGAAACACAGTGTTTGGGTGGGTCTCTGAACTTACTGAGCCTTTCACCCCTTGCCAGGTGTTCTAAGTGGGAGAAGTATGATGTGGTTGGTTAATATTACTTTTCCCTGCCTATGCACAGTGAGGAAACAAAAATGTAAAGGATATGTGAACTGAAAAAAATGTAAAGACGTTTTAGGGATAACATTTTGATTTCTGTTCATGCTTTAATACTAAAATACTGACATTCCAGCATGTTATTCTAATTATTATTATTATCATTATTATTATTATTATTAGTAGTAGTAGTAGTAGTGGTGATATATTACCCCTTGTATTCCAGGGCTTATTTAAATCTTAAGGCTTAATATTTGCTAACTGTGTGTAAAATAAATGCAAATCACTATTTTTTTATTCTTATTGTGTTTGTCAGATAAAATGTATTTTAAAAATCCCAAATGACAGTTTAGTTAACTGCCTGATTTCCATTCTTAGTAATGGAAATGAAAAATGGAAGTTTAGCCATTTAACATGGTTAATAAATATCATATGTTGAATACATCTGAGATATCACAGCATCTAGTTACCTGAACTGGTGCCTTTTGTCTTGCAATAAAATGAAGTTAAATGTGGCTAAGAGTACAGGTGCTCCGCTAAATAGACATTGCTAGGTAATTAAAACTCATTTGAAACCTGTGAAATCAAGTCTGTTCTACAGTAATAATCCCAAAACGTACTTCACATGTAGCTAGGTAAATTACTGTGCAATTTTACTTCAAAACGTAACTGAAAGAATGTATAGGTCTTTTCACAACTTTATATGATAACCATTTTTTCCCCTCATAAGGTATCTTGCAACACCATGCTTCTCTATTTTTGATAGAGTCTTTCGGATCATGGATGATGACAACAACCGCAGCCTGGATGTCAAAGAGTTCTTGAAGGGTCTGAATGACTATGGCATTCTCATGGAGAAAGAAGAGGCCATGTCACTTTTTCGGATCTTTGACAAGGATGGCAGTGGACAGATAGACTTTGATGAGTTTCTTCTCACACTCAGGGTAACTGGATGAGAGACAGGGTTTGAGGTTATCCAGTGTGTGTTTCCACCTGAAAGTGCTTATTGATTATATGCTTGTAATTGCAGCCTCCCATGTCCAATGCAAGAAAGGAGGTGATATTACAGGCATTCAGAAAGCTGGACAAAACCGGTGATGGTATTATCACAATTGAAGATCTGAGAGGAGTGTACAATGTCAAAAACCACCCTAAATATCAGAATGGGGAATGGACTGAGGAGCAGATATTTCGCAAATTTTTGGACAGCTTTGACTCTCCTGATGACAAGGATGGAAAGGTATGCTAATAGGGCACATTAGTAGCTCATCTGTGTAGTGCATATCATGAGCTTCATCAGTGTGGGTTGGCAGGAAAAAGTAATGTATATGTCTATCACTCTTGATCCGACGCAGAGGGAAATTATGTAAAGAACTTTATACCACTACTATATTTCTTCCACTTCACTCTTAAAAAATATATAGTTTTGCATGTCCATAATGAATGATGTTTATTACACCCTGTTTTACGTACCAGGTCACACAAGAAGAGTTTCTCAATTACTACTCTGGCGTGAGTGCCTCCATTGACTCAGATGTCTACTTTATAGTAATGATGAAAAATGCCTGGAAGCTTTGACCAACATCTTCAATTCTTTATCTCAGGGTAAAGAGCTAGGATGGAGCTACTTCCGTATCCTCTGTAAAGCGTGTTCTGTAAATGGTCTTCAAATGAATCAGCACTGGGACAGTAAATTCTTAAAGTGCTTGCCCTGATTCCATCAGTTCAGTTTCTCTGAAGAATTAAAAATGTCTTCAATCAACATAGCGCCAATCATTCAGCATAAAAATTTCTTGAAACACTCAGGGTAGTTCAAAAGCCCCATACAAGAATTCTGTAAGAACAACAACCATGAACAGCATTGCTATAAAACTCCAGCACTAAAATTCACAGAACTTTTTTATATGGAGCTTTTTGACTACACTATGCTATCTTCTTATAAGAATTTGGAGAGACGTCAGGAAAGACTATGTTGATGTTTTGTAATTATACCTTCAAGTATGTTAAAAGGATAATATAATATGCAATGGCTTGTCTTTAAAGACTGGTCAGAAATAATTTTGATTGAATCACTTGGCAGTATTGACAATACATGCAAATCTATTGGACCACCTTCAACCCTCATACAAACACCAAGGGCCACTTGTGACTCAGCACATTAGTGTCATGCTGTTTTTAGGCTTTAGAGAATAATGAGGTGGCTTATTAGCAATGTTATGTTAACACTTATGCAATAACATATCATGTATTATTTTTTAACACTTTTAATACTTGGGGATTTCATGACTGTCACATTAACTACTCTGCTAGTAACTTGTTGTACGGACACAAAAAGCAGCAGGGCAAAGAAGGTTAGAACCAAAGTCTTTGAAGGGAGTATTTGAGTCCCAGTAGGCCATTTGTGTTCTCAATACAGTTGTATGAGGGTTAAAGGGGAATTCCACCAATTTTTCCACAGAGTGATGGTCATAGGAACCAGGAGTTGAAATATATGCAATGCAAACATAGTCATTTTATTTACTGTCTAAAGCTACAAGTGAGGCTACACATTTATTTGTACATTTATTTTTAATTGTGTAAAAAAATAAATAAAATTATATATAGTGGTAAATCAGAAAAGATGAGTGCTATATTGCCTAACAATACCCTGCATGTACCCTTCTGCCAAAATACATATTTAGCCTAAGCATTCTATGTAACACCTTCCACAGGCATTCAACACTTCATATATCTGGTTGCTATCACCACCACTGTAAACAATTCTGACTCAGCAACTTTATGAAACTATGATGTGGAGCATTCAAACCACTCTGAACGCATTTGTTTACATGGTAATCATAAAGTTATGCAAATTGAAAAATTCATGGAATTCCCCTTGAGCACATATTTCAGAAATGACTGACATAAATTCAAAAAGAGTTTATATAACCCTTTCAATTCTGAAATCACTGACTTTTCCTCAATGGCTTTGGATCCACTGTCCTGTTATTTTTTCCGTTAAAAAAAAACCAAATTATTTGCAAATACTACCACATGGCAGTATTTCTCACTGCAGACAAGCAGCATTATTAGGGTGTCAGTCTGCTAGAAAATCATTTTTGTTATCTGCAAGTAGCAGGTGATGTGGTGAGCCTGCTAAAATGAGACTCTAGATCTGTTAGGTTGTGCAAAAGGGGCCTTTTGCACCTGCTTGGATCCTGAAATGAGAAATATAATTGTGGCATATTACACCTAGGAATTCACAACTGTGCAAATATACATAGATACACTCTTTTTTCTCTGTGAGTTTTGCCAGTTCTACCTTTCTAATTCATTCTTCCATTTTCCTATCTGATGTTCGTGGTGTCATTGATGGAAACCTTCACAAGTGAACAAATGTTAAGTGCGTTTGTGTCCTTGTAATAATCTCATTCACTCTCCTGTCTGTAGGTTACAAAAGAAGAGTTTATGAACTACTACAGTGGCGTCAGTGCTTCCATCGACAGCGATGTCTATTTTATTCTCATGATGAAGAATGCTTGGAAACTGTAAAAGTGACATTGTGTTGTGAAAATTTTAGTCACGAATTTTAATTCACAGATTGTACAAAATACTCTTAATACAAATTAGTATTTATCAATAATGAAAATGTAACCTTTCAGAATTTTTTTTGAAGATTTTCACATATTTTGTTCCTCATGTCTGTATTAATTTGCCAATTTCCAAATTTGCAATTTCCAGTTGCATTAATCATCATAAACATTTATCTTAACAGTTTAAATTTTAAACTTTATTGTAAGTTTAAAAACAGCAACTGTAAGAAACTACAGTTCTGAAATTGAAACTTATAGTCAACTCAGTTTATAGTTATAGATTTTTTCCCTGAAAAGATTTAATGAAGCTCACTTAAAGTGAAATACAAAAAATACAAACTTTAAATATTTTATGCCAGCAACCATTGGTCTTTCCCATGCTGCAAAACAGTAGCATGAGTCAAGCAGAGCAAAAGCCAGCATATGTATGCATATGAATCTGCCATTAGACACCCAGCCAGCTGTGCTGTTCCATTTTGCCACGCGAGAGAGTTGTTCTTTTCTTGCATACTCTAGGACAGTGAGGGAAAATGGTGTATAACATAGTGGGATGCATTAGTAAGATTTTTTTACAAATGTATACACCCTCCTCTGTAATCTGTTTTTCAGCAAGGTTTGTCATTAGGTAGATGTCATAATAATTGTTTGTCTTGTTTTAATCATTCATTGTGCATAGTAAGTATAAAAACACCTGGACCTATATGTGTATATAGAAATACAGGTTTGACATTTGCCTTAATTAAGCCTTAATTTAGAAAATTATTTTGAAGGGCCTGTATTGAAACTCAAAATCAGAATAAAATGGAAAGACTATGCCCAGTTTTTATAATATATACATAAAAATTGTAGTTTTTGTAATGTCACAAAAGCCAGCTATTCTGCATGTATCTACCTATTAAGCCTAAAGCAGTTTAGCCACTCCCACTCAAACTACTATCTCAGCCCTGACTGCTTATTGAATGAGACACAAATTCCATTTACATATATTAGTCTTAAAGGCAAACTGTTTGTTTATTTCTTAGTAATAAGGAGAAGTTGGAGGATGGTCATGTAAAAATGATTTTGGACTAGTGCATAAAACCACACAAATGTTAATATAACACTTTTATTAAATTTGTTGCACAAAATGTTTCTGCTGTGTGATTATGAAATAACTGTGTTATATGAAATATTGTAGGAAGTAACTGATTAAAAGTGATGTTCAAAGAAGCACGTATTACCAAAGCTGAGTATATATTTAAAACATCACTAATATGCTGTGTGCAGTAACTATTTACATTAATACAAAAATATCTTAAAAACTTATATAAAAGAAACAATAGTTATTTGATTATTGTTTTATGTACTAATGCCATGAAAAGGTTCTGACACTTGGTAAGTGTGCCATAGAGAACACATACATTTGTGATTTCCTGTACCAACATAATAAAGGAACACGTAAAAATGAAAATGATATATGTTTGCATGTCAGCTCATTGCACTTAAATGAGCATGGGGTTCCTCGGGTCTAGCAGCAGTTAATGCATTACTATATGCCATTGGCAGTGGTGCCTTTTGAAGTGCACACATTCACAGCAGCCTCTGCATATTTTTTACAAGATGTTGCAAGGACTACATGACAAAACTGCTTATTGCAATCATTTTTAAGCTTGTTTGCAACTGTGATTATCAATCAGTCTACAGTTACAGCTCCCTCTTTGCAAACACATGTGGTTTGTTGGTCTGTTTGAAGGCCTCTTGAAACACACACATAGGAATATGCAAGTATTTCTTTGATTCATTTACCCTATTGTGATTAATCGAGCAGTTTGTAGGTTGACTGGTGCAGACATGGCACTGCTTTTGAAAAGCCAATCAGCAAACAAAGTAATACTGTCAAACAATCATTTTAAGTTCAAGCCCAAGTTGAAACATTCAGAGATAACACTTAGCAGCGAGTGATACTGGATTGTTTTACCCTGGCATGCAACTGCCTAGGCATTGTTGCCATCTCACTAGATGATGAAAGTCATAATGTGACGTGTCACACATGCAAGGTGTGTCGAGTCCCAAAAACATAAACAAATTTGCTTTAAATTGGTTACTTACTGCTCACCATCTACCAAATTTCACAATATAGATCCCTGAGAATGAGAGCAGTCCTCCATGAAGATACAATCAAATGAGCAGCCACTGTCAAGAGATTTAACTGTCATGCAACTTTTGTCGGCCTGATCTCACTGTGTTTTATACAGGCTGGACATGGTGACATAGGTCTCATCCCTACAGTCTCTTTGAAGAGTTGCTAGACCAGCCTCTTCCTCCTCAGGCTGGTCCAACAACCTAATCTTCAGATGGGACATCTCGGCCTCAATCCTTCTATCATCTTCATCCTGCTCCTCGTGCTGCGATGCAGTCCAAGAACATCTTGAAAGCTCAGTTTCGCTCTGACAACTTCCTGTGCTGTCTTTTTGACCTTCGTCAGACTCAGGAGCAGGCTGCTTCTCTTCGGCATAATCCACCTGGTTGATTTTGATGTCGCTGAAGATTTCTGGGCTAAAACTCACTAGTGGGTGCTGTAACAAAAGTGGTTTTATCCATTTTTTTCCTTTTTTGAATAATCTGCTTACTCCATTTTTCTTACTAATTACTAGAAGAGACCTTTGAATTACCTCTTTTTCACGGTGTATTTGGGCAAGAGTGGCCTTTGGATTTGGAATGTTTGGAGTAATATATGCTTGTATCCTAGAGCAAACAAAACACATATTTGTTGTTATTTTGACCAAGGTTACGTCATAATCACTGTTTTCAACTTTAAATGAAAAAGCACACTCACTCTTCCTTCCATCGAAGAACAACCAACCCGATGCCAATTACCAGAATGAGAGATGTGCAAAGAATGATGTATGTGACAGATGTAGGATCATCTGCAATAAGGAATTGTTAAATAGCAGTGCCAGCAACGAATAGCAAAAGCTATTCCCAATTCCCTCAGCCTGCACATAATAATGTAGAAGTGAGAACACTTACTTGGTTTCACCCTTAATCTTGTTGTTGGGCTCCATTCAGTCCACTTTCCTTCAAAATAATTCACAGGTTTGGCTCTTACACGCACATTGTAGACATCACTGTTTATCAATCTTTCCGCACCAATGGGCACTGGCTGGTACTCTACTGACAAAAGCTGTTAAAAGAGCACAAAGTGCTGCTATTACCACTTTTTTCTAGCCATATTTGTAACCAATGTGAAGAAATACAAAATAGAGGCTACCGTTTTATTTTTGTCACCAGTTGCCCAGATTTCCACTTCAAAAGCAGGATTTATGACATAGTCATGTGTGTATTTAATTGATATTTGGGCCTGTTCAAAGTTGAATGTTGCGTTGTAAACCATCGGGGTTGGGATTTTAACTGTAGGGGCAGAGGTGAAGCTTTGAAAGAAATGTACAGTCATGGCATACGTACTGAAAACACTAATTAATGACACATTGATTTCAAACAAGGGACCATAAGCACATACCTATTTTCACCAGTTTAATGTTTTGCTCGTTTAGGCCTGCTTCTTTGAAGAAGGTTTTTAGGGAATATGAAGTAAGTATATCCAGATGATGAAAAGTAAGGTTGGTGTTCTCCAGTGTGCCATTTTTACAGTTGCCTTTTGGATCACTGAAAAAAAGCTTGTCTTCAGTATCTTTCATTTCTTGTCTTCATAATCTTTCATTGCCAGGATATATTCAAATATTGCTGATCATTTATCTCTGATCGATTTACATATTAACCAAAAGCATTTGCATGTGCTATCAAATCAAAACATCAAAACAAAAAAGTACCAAAGTGTTGCATATTCAAAGTCATCAATGTCTTCTTCAGTCAGGTTACAGGTGAGGTTGCTCCCTTTAAAACTCAGGGAGGAAAAGCAGGAGATATCACTGGTCTCAGTATCAGGTGAAGCTGTAAAGAAATAAGGTGGACTCAAGAGAGAGTCTTGACAATTTTCACAGTACCTTTAAATTCAACTGTCTTCTTCAAACACCCCAGTTCCCTCAAATTTTCTCCCTTTGTCTAGTCATGTAGCATTAAAGGATTATCATTTTGTACTTTGTATATTTGTTAAATCTTAAAAAGGTACATTTAAACAATGCAAGCATTTTGATTAGATCAGTATCAGTATGCAAAAAATAAAACAAAGAAAAAAGAAATCTGTAAGAAATGAGATGAGGAGAAAAGAACATTGTATTTACAATGCTGTACATTTTTTTTTACAAATGTATATATGAAACACTTTCTTGGTAGCAGAGATGTTTTCACACCTAGAGAGACATAAAATAATAAAATGTCTTACCATCATCTCCACTTTCTGAATGAGCCAGAAAGGGGCACAGTGTTAAGAATATCCATAAAGCATGCAATGCCATTTGTCAGCCTGTAACATTCACTGGCCCACCTTAGAAAAGATCCCCAGTAACATTGTACACAACACAGGTTCACAGGCAAAAGCAGAGTGTGCTGCTTCTGCTCAGTTCTCAGTATTTATACCACAGCACAGAGGAAGAGTGAGTGTGAGAGAGAGCGAGAGAGAGAGAGAGAGAGAGAGAGAGAGAATGTCATACTATGTCTCTCAACAGTGGTTGCTGAAAAAAAAATAGGTGAAGGATTAAAAACACTGCACGCAAAGCGCTTTGAGCTCTATACAAGGGAAATCAGCAATCTCCATCAAACTGTGGAGAAACAGGCCCAACAAGACAAAACAAGAACTCAAGACAAACTGGTTTATGCACAACAAAGAAGAAAAACAGAGCAATGAAGGAAATGAAACTGTGCAAACCTGACAGCTGGAGCTTTAAAAACAAAGATATATTAAGGGCAATATATATATGTATATGATATTTTAGCACCTTTTTGTCTTTTTATTTGCATTGTCTATGTGCAGACAGTTAAAGCAAAAGTGAAATAAAAAATGATCTCCCCTTAGCACACCTCCAATCTGAAAAACAAAAACAAGCGGTAAGCAAGTCCAGCCCACTTCCTGTCACCTCTGGTAATTGGGGTTACATCAGAATGAGGCCAGCATGCAGTCGACTTCTATAGGCCTTACTGTGCACTTATATCATCTTCAAACGCAGTGAAGTTGGTGAGATGGGAAGCAATCTGTTGACACTTGGTAAACTGAAGACACTACTTTGTATGTAGTGTTTTCTCTGTGTGATGTGTCCTTGATGTAATATTAAGTTTTTTTTAAATACACAATCCCTGTGTTTTGTTGTTAGCTATGAACAACTTCCAACTAGTCTGCCATACCCAGTAGACCTTCATGTTCCCAAATAATAAGAGTAGACGACACTCCCATGTCCTAACGCCTGTTAGGAGGATGTGAGATGTTTAGATGGCTGGACTGTACCAGAAATTCTAAACTATGAGAGCAAAATGAAGGAAAAGGCTTTCATATTGATTCATGCATTTGCGACTCTGACAGAATGAGCCAGAGGCCAACTGAACTCTAGTGCAGATGTATTGGACCCATGAAGCATTAGGACTTGTACACAGAGTGGAGAGTGAAGGCTGTGGTTACCTGGTTGTGTACCTGCACACTTCCTGTATCAACACAGGACGTCAGTGCTGGTTGTGCTCACTCCAAAACATTTTAGTCCACTAAAATGTATTAAAAAAAAATGTTGAACTCATTCAGCTATTGGAAGATGATTTGCCCTGTAGTAAACTGCTAAAGTAAAAATCACTTCATGCGGTAACAACTCATTGAATGAATGTACCGATATTTCATTTATAATTTTATTAATTTAGTGGCCTGATGTGGATATACTAATTAATGTATAGCTCCAGCAATTTAATAGGCTTAAGATACGATTTATTTATAGTAATATTTCTGTTCTGCATTATCAGACTTTGTAATTCATTTATCTTCTTGTGTGTTGGACTGATTGTAATGCACTACAACGGGGGGTTTGGTGCGGGGTGATAACTGGAAAAAACCTGAAAAAACTAGTTCTCTTTTTTTAATAAAAAATAATTCAAATAAATAAAGCATTTGAGTTGACAGAAGTTAATTTGCTTGTTACCACATGCGGTATTGTTTTATGTTAACTGAAAAAATGTTTAAAGTTAACTTTTAAGGTATTAACTTTTCAAGTGCTCCATTGTAAAAAGTGAAAGAGGGTAAATTGTAGCAAAATACATAGCTTTTGAGTGTTTAAATGAAACTTGCTTTGCATCATTTCATTTAAAGTATTTATTTGAGATGAAAAAGTACATGGTTGAATTTACAGCATATGTCTGAATCACCTGTGAAAGGATGTGTACTTTTTATAATGTGCAAGATGTATAGCTTGCCACAGAAAATAACTACAAGTGTGAGGCGGCATCATGATATCAGAAGACAGCAAGCACTGACAAGACAGCCCGTCATGGATGGTAATCTGCTTTTAGGCCTGTCAGTCAACCGAAGTAGTAACTGTGGTATGCAGTTGTGTGGACCTGGTGATGCCCTGCGTGTTGGTACGTGCTTATGTGGGATTTCTTATCACACATTCAAATCAGTGCTCCTTCAGTATCAACCTCCATCATTTTTCTGAACTGTACGCACCAGAATAATGACATGTGGTGTGTGTTACACTGAGACATTTTAATGAAAGTTAGACACTGAGTAAGTTTGCCACCCTCTTCCTCTTCCCCCTTCTGCCAGCATGCTTTGGTCTTGCTATTACTATTACGCCTAATACTGACTAAAAACATTACAATTGTACTTCTCAAGAAATATACTCGTGATTGAGTGAGTGAGTGAGTGAGTAAGAGAAGCTGGAAGTACTGGGTATTTGTGGGGGTTGGGGAGAGAGCAAGAGAGAGGTTAAAAGGGAGCAGGTTTTTGCTGGGTAGAGGGTGGAGTATGTGCATAGGGGTGGATGGTTTGAGCTCTAGAGTGCGTCCGTGGGTGGCTGCTGTGGTTAAGGCTGCTCAGAAGGCGAAAAGAATGTGAGAACGGTAAAGGGAAAAAGGGGGAAAGCACATTTGTTCTACCGTGCTTTGTCATCTTTTTTTTTTTTTCAAAAATGCAGTGACACATCTTTTCCCTCCGCCGTCTCGCGGTTACAAGTGCTGGTGCATGTGTGAGAGGGGCCAAACTCTATTGGTTAGACGGTGAAAGTCGTGCAGCGGACGCTTAGTGTTGGTGCATTGTGCTAGAGAACATGAGGCCTCATCATACAGGATGAGAGCGTGCTGAACAAACCCCCTGAAACCACACTCCCATCGCTGGAGGCCCCTATCTCACACACCATCTCACAACAACAGCTTCAGCGCTTTATCGGCACACAGCACTCTTCTGTACCTGCCACTTGTGAAGTCTAGGATGTTTCTCTCTCCCTGTATCTCTCTCATTTCTCTTTCTCTCTCTTGTCTTTAGCTTTGGTTGCGGTCAGCATCCTTTAAGCTTCTTGCTTTTTTGTGCCTCAAGATGCATCCATGCAGGAGGGCACGACTCAGGATGTTCAAACACAGAAAACTGCCTGCCTTCTCAACTTGGCAATAGGGTCTTTGTAGACCCAAATGGCCTGCACATGCCAAAGAGAGTGTGACATATTACTGAGTAACATCCACCTTTCTATATGAAGGGAAGACAGTTGGTGATTTCGAAGTGATGACTGACAGGCAAGAGTCACTATAACCAATGAATCACAAGTGGAAGAACAGATTGAAAGGTGAAATGAAACCGAGAGGAAAAGGTCATAAGCGAATGAGTCATATGCAGGGTGCAGAAGGACTGCTGCCTCACTCTCTCACTCTGGCAGGTCATACCAGCCATCAGAAAAAAAAACAAAGCAAAACAAAAGACAAAACCTGCCTTTGATGCAATAAAAAAGTAATCATGAGACTACATTCTGTAGTGCAGGTAGGTATTGTTGCCTGCAACACTGTAGGTTTTGTTTACTCAGACACTTTTGAAACAGTCTGCACAGCTACAGCTCTGATGACTTCCTGTTAATTAGTTACCACAAACTGAGAGAAACAGAAGCCAGAAACCCAAGTGTGCTTTAGCTCCCTGTCTGTGACCGTTACCAGTGTATGTGTGTGTGTGTGTGTGTGTGTGTTCATGGATGGGAAGGAGCTTCAAGCTGTGTTCACAAGGCAAAAAAGCCACAACAGGAATAGAGAGAATGAAGGGAGTGGAAGGTAGACAAGACAGACAAACAGAAAGTAAGATGCAATGCATGCATGTTTGAGTGGTGACCCTCACAGCTCTCACAGTGGTGTCACCTGCACTACAGCAACCAAAAGCAAACAAATGTGTCAACATCATTCAAATTCATTGCGGATGGACTGGATTCATAAAACTCGCAAATTACCTTAAAGGACCCATACCTTATCCTCCATCCTCCCGTCCACTTATGTTTGTGTGGTTTCTCGTTCCAAAAACATTCTGTGTAGGTATTTTCCAACATCCCTTTATCCCTTATAAGCAGGCTGTTTTTTGTTACTGTGCCTTTAAGATAGATGTATGTAAATTACCTCTGGGAACTGACCTGTGCTGCCCTGTATTGTGTCTCAATCAAAAAGCAGTCCAGACAAAGACACTTCCTTCATTGTGAAAGACACTTCCTTCATTCCCAGTCCAGACAAAGACACTTCCTTCCTTTTATTGTGAAATAATTCAAATAATAAAGCATGGGCTGTTTTTATATGTAGGGACAGTATGTAATGGGGACTGGATAGTGTGTTTTAAAACAAATGGCATTTAAATACATATAGTTCTTATTAAGAAAAGTGAAGAAAATTCAATTTTACAGTATATCAGCCCTTTAAAAGTAACTGAGACATTTCTAAGAATGCTCTATTTTTGTGCTAATTTTGAAAAGGAAATAACAGGAAGTTTCCAACTATACTCTTAATCATGTGTTACTTATTTTCTTCAGTATCTACTTGGTTGTCTGGCATAATTGATTTACAGGACTATCAGTTTTTAAGTTAACTTAAGTTCAGTAACGAGTTCTTATTGCAGTTTAAGATATTCTTATTACGAGTTCTTATCGCAGTGTTGAAAGATAACATAAAACTAAACTAACCAAATGATAAAACAGTAATAAACTAGAAAGGGAAGTGATAGTATTGCAGTAATGTATGTTGTAAATGAGTGTTGTAAATCATAATGTTACATCATTGTTGTAAATCATAAATCGCAGTGTCGTAAATCAGAAAACGTATTAGCTGATTAATCCATTTTCTTCAGTAATGCAACCATAAGAGGTCACAAGCCAGTGATTCCTTGTGCCGGTCCCAAGTCCGGATAAATGCAGAGGGTTGTG
>JBBIGA010000022.1:9641653-9662289 GCA_037576975.1 Alestes dentex | reverse complement strand
GATAGGGCTAAGTGGAGACAGATGATTCGCTGTGGCGACCCCTGAAGGGTAAAGCCGAAAGAGAAAGAAGAAGAATCCATTTTCTTCAGTACCAAGTTCAACACCAGTACAACTACAACAGCTGCACTGTGTAAAATAAACCATGTGAGGTGTGCATTTCTAAAGCATGATAAAAATATAAATAATAAGTAATTTGATCATTGCAGTCTCATAGGCAGTAAAATGATGTGCACTGTATATTTTGATACCTTTCTATCATAGCCAGCATTAACTTTTCAGCAGTTTTTATTGCCATCACAATTTGGTCCTTGTCCAAGTCAGTCAGATTCTTATGCTTGTTCATTATTCCTGCTTGATCCTGCTTGATTCCTGAGTGATTGTTCACTTGCTGCCTAATCTATCCCTCCCCTTCATATATGCCACTGCAATGCTGTTCACTTCACCTATCAATGGTATTAATGTTTTGACTGATCTGTATGTGTATGTGTGTGTCTGAAGTTACAAAATCAACCGGCTCACAAAATATTTCAAATAAATAAATTAATTAATTTTTTATCTTACAAATTGCATCTCCCAAGATTTTTTTTATTTAAGTATAAATCTGATGAAAGAAATATTTTATTTAGCATAACATTCTTGCAACTTATTCTTATTTGTCTGGAAACAGGCTGCATCATTTCTCCATTAAGCTTAAAAAGTGGTTGGTTTTATTAAAGTTGAATGTTATCTGCAGGTCTTGGTATGGCTGGCTTTAGAATGATTCTTGCTAGTGCATCATCCTGATTTCTTGGATGGTTTGTAGCAAAATCGAATTCTGAATATTTTAATCCTTTTGTGCTTTGTGAGTGGTTTCCCAGTGTATGTGAAAACAAATAAAACCATCATAACCTATGCCAGTCCCCATTTATGGGGTTTGCCTGGTAAATAATGGTCCCCTTGTGAGGCATCTTTTCATTTCATGTGCTCAAAGACAAGTCTTTCTTTGCATAGATGATCCTGGCCTGGCGCCTCATTTGTTTTTAAAGTGGACCATTCTTAAGATTAATTTGAACTACTTTATAGGCATTATATTAGCAGTTTTCAAGTAATGTGTGGCCTGTGTATAGAAGGATGTAATAATAAATAAGAAGAGCAAAATATTATTTAAACAACCTACATGACAACATAATCACTACTTATCTCATCAACAGCACCTCCTGCACCGCAAACTGGCCAAGATGACAAAACAATCACAGCCAACTAGAACCAGGTCACGTGATTTAATAAGGCCAACAAGGGATCTTGAAGAAGTTATAGTGCACATTGCCTATTCAAGGGCAAAAGGTAGAAGAGGTTGAAGACAGTAAAAAGACAGTAGAATTGCCTATTCACCAAATACATACTTATTTTTTATTCCAAAAACTATATAGAGCAAATATGCAGGAGAAGTTGTTAAACGCCAAATCAGCATGAATAAAAAAGAACTAGACGAAACTCTTGTTGTTAAGTCTGGTAAAGTAGTAATAGAAGTCTCATTATTGTACACTGGCTCCTAGACCCTTCCTTTAGTTTGCAAATGAATGAGTTTCCATCACTGCCTGTTACTCCAAGTAAACCCCCGACATCCAAAAATGTAATGTACACACAAAGCACCTCTGAACCAGCCATCTCGGTCACATAATTGCCTCTCTTCTTGCAATGATGAAAAGAAGCTAAGAAATCCTGAGGGAAATTATTTTGTCATTAGCATGCTCAGTACAACAAGAAAGGATAAAAGATAATAGGCAGGAGAACAGGAGAACACAACAGGAGAACAGTCTAGCTTACCCTATCAACACCATGCTCCAGACCGAGAGGCAATATTCTCCAGTTCACTTCTCAAATCTGCAGAAACACTATATGGAAAGCTGCGAAGACGTCCTTGCTGTGGGATAACTAACAAAGATTGGTCATTGGTAATCTTTTTCACTGAACAATGCAAATGGTGACTTAATTAGGGTTGGTGTTTTATTGATTGTATTATAGCCTATATTCTGGTATTAGATTTTTTGTTATACTGCCATATACAGTGCTGTGCAAAAGTCTTAGGCACCTGTGCAAATTGTTTGAAGTCTTTTATATCAGCAGTGGGCTCCTATCTGCTAGCAAAAACCACAGCTGAATATTAGAATAAATGCAAACAAACAAGAAAGCAGTAAAAGTATCAGGACTTCTTTTTTTCTAAAAAGTAGTCAATATTTTGTGAGCTGGTGAGAAGAACACAGGTTTGGTTCCAGGTTTCTGCTCAGTGCCTCCAGTATTTGATGGAGCTGGGCTTCCATGAGGAAGTAAAACTGGGCTTCCATGAGGAAAAGAGGTCTAGAAACACTTTGCCATACATAAAACCACCATTTACTGTATTAATGTTGTTTGTAATTGTTGTAATGTTAGTGTTATAACTTAACACCACCGCCCAGTAGTAAACAGCTTTTAAGCATAACTTTTGCGCAGTACTGTATACACACACACACACACACACACCAACACACATATATGTGTGTGTGTGTGTGTGTAGAAACACAGCATTTGCATTAAACTGAATTGAAAAATTACAAATTAACTGTTTTATTGAAATTCTGCATGTGGTTTTATCAAAGTAGTGTTGCTGTGTCTAGCTCTCCTACTCAAGCTTTTTTTTATTTTTTATATCCATCTTCAACCTGCTGTAGCTAGTTAGCTTTAGCATCTAGCTTAGTTATTCCCTGTTAGCTAAACATTTCAGTAGCTGACCAGGTATTACCTGACAACTGTAATTTTAGCAGAAGTGACTGAAGAAAGACACTCTAAATAACTGAATAATGACTGGAGAACTTATGTCCAGGTAACATTAGGTAGCAGGTTAATTAACTGTCGGCGCCATGTTAGTTAGCTAACCATCCACACAACAGTTATAGTGAGCCAACCAGAAACAAGCTAATGTTAGAGTTACAGTTGTAAATCTTTTTTTTTTTAGCAAGTTATGGCCTTCAAATGCAATGTTGTTACTGAACCTAACATTTAGCTAACAATTGCTTGTTACCATGAGGAAACAAAAACACCTGATTTTGATGAACTGTGACATTAGTTTTTGAAAAAATGTGTGTAATGATTGATATTAGTCCACACTTGATATGAACATGATTGGCTATAGACTCAAATTGAAAAATCTAATGGAAAGCAGCTGCCTATGAGTGCCTTGTAAAGTGTGAGGTCAGATGTTCCCCAGCTGGGTTTTTCCCAAATGTAAAATCTTCTTAACAGCATCATGCAGTGGAAAAGGACCCAGATGAGAAAAAGCAACTACAACCAATCCGAGGCCAGCTGGTACAATGCACTGGAAAAACCACATTTGTACCTGCTGTCAGTGCTGACTGCTGTTGGAGCAAACGTCAATTAAAGACTAAAAGCTGATCAGACTGAGCTTTTCACCACATGCTGATCTGCAATTTACAAGAGGAAATGACTTAAGGAAAAACAAAACAAAAAAAAAAAAAACACGTCAGCATAAATGCTCATTAAAAGTCATGACAAAGTTTTATTTTGTTAAGACTTCAGAATGAACAAGAGATTCATACACTTCTAAAACTACACAAAATTTATCTTATTTTACATTTCATCACAACAGAGGTAAGAGGTTTTTGAAAAACGGCACAAGAAAGTCCCCCAGAAAATAAATTTCTTTAAATATATAAACACAGGTATTTAACGCCATATTGAATTATTTGTGGACAATATTTGTATTTGGATTACAGTGGACAGATGTACACACCACTCAGGCCCTCCACTCAGGCCCTCAGAGAAAGCTGTAGACTAAGGAAAATGTAAAGAACTACTACTGCCCCCTCCTGACCACGACTGATGATGCCGTTCTACTGTTCAGCTTAATATGATGGAGCAGGACATAAAATGACAAATTCCTATGGCACTAAACTATATGGCATGATCGGTATCAAACACACATGTAGGCAGCTTTACTGGTTTTACCAGCCAGAGGCACTGAGATGTTGTTGACTGCTGATCTGATGTTCTTGATCACAGAGCTGAGGAGCACTAGGCAGCCAGCAGAGGGCAGTGCAAATCCCCAAATGCTTCAAATGAAACATTATTTTGATTAGGCCAGTGTATAGGCAAAGAATGGGAAAGAAGGAAATGCTGTAGAAGTCCAAGGGTTATAAAGACGATGAAAATTCACAGTGTAAAAAAATATTCATACCTTTTTTCCACATACAGAAACAACACTGAAAGGAAATCCGCAATGGGCTTTTTTATTGGCATTGAAAAGTGGTATAAAAGTCAGAGACCCTCAGAGTCATTGCTGATAATGTATAAATGGTGTGAATGAAAGAAAGAACTGAAAGCCTTCACTCCCCAATTCAAAGCTCATTGCTGCAGTGAGTGGGAAAAACACAGTGTATGTTATAAAAAGGTAAGACATAATTAGACAAGAAAACCCCATTGAGTCAACTGCCTCGTTGATTTGCAACGCATTGTTGTATGTATTAGTCTTTGTAGGCATGTGATGCCTGTATGGAAAAAGGTTATGTAAAATATTTTTAGAAAACAGTCGGTGTGTCTGAAATTGTGCACTTGCACACTTTTAGTGCGCGATTATAGTGCATAGTGTGTTCACACTGACAACCAAGCTAAAACTTGCACTGAAAGTACCCAGATGGAGCATTAATAATGGCCAAAAAACGCAGTGCACTATGTGCACTAAACGGACGCCATTTTGACCATGTAGCGGAAGGGGAGGGACTTTTAACAAGTTTTCAGAGTTGAATAATGGCGGCCAACAGTGAAATGCAAGCCCAAGCAGAGGCAACTGGTTTGTATAAATGTAACGTTAATAAAATTATTTTACTGATGTATACTGCGGTATAACCGGCAGATATTTTGCTGGGCTGGAGAATCGCGAGCAAATGTTAGTCCGTCACTTCCACTACGTGCATTAATTCCAGTGCACTCACGTAAGTACGCGATTTCGGACACACTCAGTGTTTTGTAGTTATTGCTGTAAGATTGTACATATAGCCTTCCTTTAACTGTAGGCCACTATGAGGAGAATGAAAAAAGATGGACACATTTTTCAGGCCATTTCTTGTGTTATTTTTCCTTCATTCCCAAATATATATACCACTTTCACATACCTTTCCAACACATACGAGTTTCTCCCTTTACCTCTCCCCATATAATAATCACCATCCTCTTAGTAACATGGAATTTCGTACCACACACTTTGACCCCTACAACAGCACACTTTTCTGCTCCATTATTCGACTTTCGTGTAAAACTTTCCTGCTCATCACATTCCTGACCAATGTGTGTGTTAGAGAAGCTGTACATTGCAGGACACTCGTTTTGTGACCATGGCTTCAGCAGGCAAAGCCTATCTCTCCGGAAGCTTGCCTGAGTGCTACCTCTGCTTCCCCGAGAAAAAGATTAACTGCAGTCACAGCATTCTTCCAGACAGGAAAAAAGAGGGTTCGTTTGGACAGAGTGCGTCACGGACAGCAGCCACTGCAATGCAGAGGTTTCTCCTGCTTTTGTTGGCAGCACCCAAGAGACATGATTTTAGCCGCTTATAAGAAAACATTAGAAAAAGAGTGAATTAGTCTGCAAACTAGACCATGTCCCTATACCAGTCCAGCAAAAAGGAAAAGCCTTTTTAATCATTAACTGCAAAAAAACTAAACTGATATAGAGAACAAAACTGTTAAGACTCCGCTGTCAGTATCATAGGATGTGAAATTTTGATTTACAGACATGATTTAATTTTTTAGATCAAACAAAAAAGTGCTTTAACACTGAATTTTGTTTGCCAGAAAGACTTGCTACTGATGTATCCCTGCCTGTTGTATAATGGATCTCTGTATGTTGGTTAGTTGGACTGTGCTGGGGGTGCTTCCTGCAGGCTTCCTCTATTAGATCTCAAGGAGGGCGCAACAGAAACAGAAAAGAGACATCAGACTCGTACAAGGAAGTCCACGTTGAGAGATGCAGGGATGTGTATGGTCTCCAAACTCAGGGCTGAAGGAGTGTAGGGAAACAACACAGGAAATGTGTGCTTTGTGTCCACCAGGAGCTGGTTGTTTTCTATTCTGCCTTGGAGACGATTCTGAAAAGGTTAACAACCACAGTTATCTGACGGTCATTAATTTATGAGTTACATATTTGTTAGCATTTTTACTCATTAAAATGTGTGTCCCTATGAGATGAATCCATGACCTTAACATTCCTAGCACCACTCTGCCAGATGAGTTTCATGTTTACTGCCATGTGTATTTAAAACACTTAAAATAATTAAAAAATGTACTGTATTGGCTCTAATGAAGCTGCCTGCCTGTCTGTACTCAACATGTTGTAGTCTAGTGCCATGTCCAGCACAAAGGACCATCACAAAGGACAAAGTAGTTTGTGAGTACTGACAGAGCAGGCACTGAAGGCTTCTGTGCCTGATGAACAAGCACAGAGGAATGCATTTGCACACTGTTGTGATTATACATAAGTTCAAAACATAAATCTCAAAATCCTTGTTCAGTAACGTATGACTGCAGTTCGGGTTTGTGGGTTTAAATAAGTTTAACGGTCATATTGTCATATAGTGCCAAACCAGTCTGTTTATTTGTCTTCATTTAAATGTTTGCCATATTAATATCCTTCACTTAACTTACTGTTCTTTCTTTAGTCTTTTAGCTCAAAGCAGCAAGTTATTTTAGCTGTTACAGTGCAAACATAACATTTCTCATCCAAATGACCTGGTGTTTAAATTATATATATATATATTTGATTGTCATAATAACATTAGCTAATGTTGAGCCTCGAAGAAGTAACTTTAAGGCCAAAATGAAGATGATCCATAATTTAGCCAAAAGGCTTGTGAAAACATTTATAGGCTATAATCAGGAGTTGACATAAGTGGTACGCAAATGCGCAGCAGTTTTCAGTCTTCATGGCACAAATGCGTACCTAATTTGTGACTTCATACAGCGTGCCCCACCCCTCCCCTCAACTACATGGCCTGCCCCAGTACGAGGTTTTCAAATAGCATCAGCTGTTTATTTTATAAAGCACAAATGGCTCTGCTGAGTTAAAAGTAGGCATAGTGAAATGAGTGTGAAAAGATAATCATAAATGGCAAATTATTTCTAAATTAAAGACTACTGAAATGACTATTTGGCGTCCCTTTTATGTTCCACTTGATGTAGATTTAGAGAGTAACACAGGAGACAGTAATGACTAATGAATAGTAACTACCCCATATAGTTTTGAGTAACTACCCCAATATGTGTCAGCAGTTAAAGTAGGTAAAACCCATTTACATTTATGGCATTTATCAGACCCTTTTATCCAAAGCATTCCCTAACTACAGGGGAGAGTCACCCTGGAGCAACCTGGGGCTAAGGGTCTTGCTCAGGAACCCAGTGGTGTTGTGCTGAAGGTAGGATTCAAACCCATGACCTCTTGGTCCACAGGCAAGTATCCTACCCACAATGCCACCACCACCCCATTGAACTAGGGTATAATAAAATGTGCAGTTATGGATGGAAGAGTTGTGTGAATACCTGTATGTCTCTGATGAAGGACACTGTGACCCTTTCCTCAAACTCATTCAGAGGGGTGTAAAGATTAAGGATCTTTACAATCTGGGGAAAAAAACAGTGCAATGTTCAGTACTCACAGTTATAGACTGTAATTAAAGCAGCAGGATGGGCAGCTACCTGTTGTGTGCTAAGTACAGTGCATGAATTGCAGATAGCCTCAGCATCCTGAGAAGTCTTCTTTCTCAGCTGCAGCAGCTGGGCAGCCTGGATTAGGGGCTCGATAGTGGCAACCGCTCCACTCTGGTGCAGGTTCTTCCCCCTCAGCCACTCCTCCATTTGACTGATGTTGTACCTTAATCCAAAGAAAGTGTTACACAGTTCATACCACACACAATACACAAATATGAAGGCACCTGCAGCAGCTGCAGTACATTACCACCTAATAATAAATGACTAATATTTGGTCAAAAGGGGCAAAATAAATGCAATTAGAAGCCTGCTAGAACGTTTTCAGCCATGTGCTACACCTTTACCATTTTTTTTTTTTACAGATGGCTGTCAATTATCTATACAGAGACAGAAACCAGAAATCTCTATCTGAGATATCACCCTTTGAAGCACATGTGGGACATAGGCGTGTATGATGCTGATTGGTTTGTATGATAAGCCTTGTAAATCCAGCGCAAATCTAAAAGGTTCTAATAACTAACATGTTTTAGGCTGCTTGGTTATACCAGAAAATAAAATCTGATTTTTTTAAACAAACAAACTGAAGTATTTGGGACATAATACAAATGTTCAAGAGCTAGAATAAATGTCCTGCTACAGTCCTATTGGTTTCAAACATCAATGCTGTCAAACCTTGCAGCCCTAAAAGTATTGTTTGATACAGTTTGATCTGTTTTCCAGCACTTACCTAAGCTGCATGCCAGTACTCCATGAACAGACATCTTTGCGCAGCAACAGGTTGTTGAGTGTGACAGCATTGATGCTGTAGAAAAGCTGGCGTATGACCTGCTGGCCAATCTCTGGGTCCAACCCATGCTCCCCCATGATAGAGGTGAACTGGCCTAGCTGTCTGATCAGAGCTTCTAGGGTGTAGCCCCCTGGACCTCCAGTGTCACAGTCCATACTGGAGGAACGGTGCCTATAGCCCATGGGTTTTACCCCTGTCAGGCTTCCACTCTCCAGCATAGCAGACACTTTAAAAGAAAAAGATACAAGTTAATGTTCAACTAAGATGCATGTGGTATACAGGGTCACAGAGAACACCCAGTTAATGAAGCAATGATATTAAATAGATCCTCTGTGAAATGAAGGGAAAACACATAGACACAAAGAAAACTCTAACCAATCATAGGCTGCAGAATGGCCTCAGCAATTCGAATGAGCTGCTGGTAGATCTGGATGGACAGGTCACTCAGAACTTGTCGGTACTCCGCCAGGTCAAAGTTCTTCAGGCAGTGTTCGTTCTGTTTGCCTGTGTTCTGGGTCATGAATGCCTGAACAATAAATGTCAAATGAAACACAACTAGAACTGAAGCTGTTGCATATATCTAGAATGAAATAAAAAATCTGACACTAAAGACTTCAGGTGAGGCTGTAATGAAGCAAACAAGTTTGGATAGGTTGTGCTGCTCACCTCGTCGCCACTGTATTGCTTCAGACAGTGCAGTAGTCGACTAGTGTTAGCCAGCCAGAAAGAGGTCATTTCAAAGTCATCATTGTTTTTCTGCAGTGTTAAAAAAGAAATGGAAATGGCAATGTCTACTGGTGAAGATTAATATCATATCAAAGTGAATCTGCATGAAAACAACTGTGAAAAACACACCTTGAGAACCTTCTTGACAGCATTAATGGTGGAGGTGAGAAGTGAGTGCACTTTCTGGTCATCGTTGATGTAGTCTGCATGACGGATGCACATGAACAGGATGTAGGCTGGGAGACAGGGAACCGTGGCTGACACAACATGGGGTTTCATGTCTGAGAACAACACACAGACAAAATGAATTGGCGTGGTTCATTTTCACTTGCAACTAAAGCATTAGCAGTATACAGGAAGCTTGCGTATGTTTTGTATACTGATAGACAGTGGATTGCTGCCAAGACGGTTAAACCACAAATTTAAAACTGGCAATCCTGCTCACACTTACCATGTATTAGTGTCTTGATTAGTAAGGCCTCATCTTCTTTGTTGTACTCAAACATGCCCTCAAAGTCTTTTTCTTTTCTTTGCACTGTGACCTGACGGATTAGCTCATGCCTGGCCCTGATAGCCTGCGCAGCTGCTGCCTGGGACACTGCACAACAACCAAATACTATATTGATAAGACAGCAAGGTAAGGTCACTTGGCTCCAATGCAATAATATGGTATCTATCAAACCTTCAAGCTCCTGAACTTTCTTGATGTAGATCCTTAGTTGTTTTCTAAGCTTCCTCTCATTCTTCTCCAACTTCTCTATGACCTCTTTGAGATCCTGGAACACATAATTTTTATGAGAAAGAACAATGGAGCATGAGTTTTATACTTTATAAGACTTATTTTTTGTATTTAACAAAGAGTGAGCCATCTCACCAGATTCTCGCTGGTGAGGCGAGTGATCTCCTGCTGGACACTGAACTCCACCAAAGCGTCTGACGGGAGGGTGCTAAAGTGATTCAGCATTTCCTGCTTCTTCTCCAAGTCTTCTTTCAGCACCTCGATTTGGGTATGCAGAGCGTCCAGCTCATCCCGGTGCTGTCGTGACTGGGACTGCAGTTGTGCCTCCAGCAGCCTAGCACACATGCCAAAGTGATAAAATGTTCATCTTTTTTCTGTACACTTAATATATACTGCATGCACTGTAGAATTACACTGGTCCATTGAAAATTAAGAATTCACTCCAAAGCAAAAAAGAAACGTGAAAAGTGAAGTATACAGATATCCATTTTCCATGCCAGCAAAACAGAGAGGCTCTCAGCTACACCAGCCCTATAAATATTATATAAGTAAGAGCTTCTTGTAAGAGAGATTTGCAGCCAGATGACATTAAATAAAGGAGCAGAAAAGCAGCAGAAGAATGAAGCACAAAGACACCACCTGGCTACTTGCTTTAGCCCCTGATAGGCCAGACCAAGTTCTCCATCTTCATTCAAAAAACCCCAGTCCTGTGTTTTACTGATGTCCAAGCAGAGAAAAAGAGAAGCAGCAGTACAAATGAAATCAGAAAAGAAGAGAGAGAAGAAAGCAGTTACTTATGCAAAAGGAAGTCGCTAGATAATCAGAGTAAGCTGAATTAGCAGTGTTAGTATGCTATTAGAACCTATTTTGATATTGTGAAAAGTAATTCAGCGACAGACTTTCATTCCATCAACCTATGACATGGGTAAGTGTTCCGTAACAGCCAGAAGGTGTAGGCAGGGCAATCAGACAGAAGTATTTTTATTGGACTCCTATTGCAGCTTATGCAATTTTACACTTATGACAATCACCAACCTGGTTGTGACATAACAATAGTGATTAAACAACCAATGCACATTACCACAGAAAGATATTTCAACTCAGGACCGAAATGTCCTTTTTTTCTAACTCAAAAGAACTGTCAATCCTTAAGAATAAGACTGTTATAAAAGACAAAGCCTTGCTAGCACTGTTAGAGTGATTAATCTCCACCATGCTGTAGAGATGTAGAAATATCTACTGAAACTAAAGGTGGATGGCCAATGTAGCGTTTCAGCTTTATTCTAAACCACTGTTCCTGATAGTGTGACCCAAAGCAGTACAGATTTAGTGTTCACTGCCAGAATACACCTTATAGCTCCATAATCAATTGATTAGCTTTATCAGGTGTGTTGACAGAAGGAATACTTCCAGTGATGAAAGTACACAGGCGCAGAATTAAGAAATATTGTCCACATTAATCTATTAGTAATAGTAAATACATAAGTAATAATAAAGACAAAAAGGTGGAACAAGGTAAAAGCAAGAGCTTCCTATTTCGTGGCATTTACTTACCTTTTGGACTCGCTAAGCCCCTGGTACGCTTGTAGAGTTTCTCCCTTGTCTATAAGTTTTTTGTTGTTGGCCCACTCTGAAACATCATTGTTCTATTAGAATATGAAAATGGACAAAACAGAAGAAGATGGTTATAATAGTTGTTATTAGAAATTCTCAAACAACAAAAGATGCCTGTAAGTTTTAATGGCAAAGCAAAAAAGGCAAAGATCTTGAAACTTAGAAAATAGATACATAGGTACCAACACTTGCAATATGCAAAGAAAAAGCATTGTATGAGCACAAGGCATGACGTCTTCAGCCCTGATAGAATAACTCTGCCATTAATGCCACTTATAACATCCTCCAGCCTTTTAAAGCACTCATAATTTAATACACCAGCTTCAGCTGTCACCAGAATACACTCGCCAGAATAGCAGGTGAATGCACCCCAGAGGGACAACATTAACTGAATCCATCACAGTAAAAAGAGCACCCATAATAACAATGATAAGACAACTGAGTAACCTGACATCAGTCTCTGAAGGCTGCACTTGATGCCATGAACAGATTTATCACACACTCGAGCAAAAGGCTAAACACAAGAACTAAATACTCAGCTGAAAATACATATGGTTTTACAGGGTGCAAGTGTGAGACAGCACAATTCTGGTAGTTCTACTTCCTTGCAATTAAAAACAGCACATATCATTATACACCAAACTATATCAGAAAATTCTGAAGTCCACTTTGAAATGCATCAGAAAACATAAAGCATGCATGAAATTGGTTCCGTTCACACCAGTGTGGTGAACCATGCCTTACTTAATTTCTCATTGCTCTAATATTAAAATGGATTAAGTACAGGAGAAATAATAAAAAGAAACACTGAATACATCTTACACAGTCTATGAATACTCAAGACTTCATCTCTATATTTTAGCTAAGCTGAGACAAACACTGCACTAAGGTATTTGACAAGAAATTCCTATCAAGCCCTGACTTTGATGGCCTAATCAAATCGAACCCTTTTTCAACAAAAGGACTTTTCAGGACATTTTCTGAGCAGTAGATGTCAATGACTTTTGGACTCACAATGTGATTGGTGTCCTCTGTTGGTTTTGTGGAGCTGACAATCTGGGTTTTCAGCATAAGAACCTCCTCCTTGCGTACATCTAGCTCCTCGTTGGCAGCTTTGAGTTGACTAAGCAACAGGTTGTAGCTGTCTTGCAGTTCATTGGAGGAACAGCTCTCGGAAGCCCGGTCAGCTAGTGCCTTTCGAAGTTCATTCAGATCGTTCTTCAGCTTCTTGTTCTCAGACTCAAGTTCCTGCCTCTGTAGAATTGTAAGAGGATGTTTGTGAAGAGATGAAAACAATTATTTAACTACTTGAAGAACTAGAAAAACAAGCTTCTTTTTTTGCAATTTGGCACATGCAGAGCAGGGAAACCTAAAATCTCTGATTGATGCTTTTAACATGCGTGTGTGTGTGTGTGTGTGCGCGCGCGTTTGTGTTCAGGGCGAGAGAAGAGAGAGATACAAAAAAGACACACTCTTGTATAAAAGTTTTACAGTGAGCTGAGGCTAAAGTTAAAATGAATTTCTGTAGCAGTGTGAAATTAGGGTTACAACAAAAAAATTGCTATAGAGGGCTGATGTAAGTTTCTGCTGAATGCAACATTCAAGCTGCAGTGCATATTTGCCGGTTTCAAAAGCTGACCCAAGGCACATAGGATACCTGCTAACAAAAAAAAAAAAAAAAAAAAGTGGGGAGAACTGAGAGAGAAAGAGAGAAAAACATAAACAAGGGAAAACAAGACAAAGAAGGAGAGATAAATGACAGTGCTGAGAGAAAAAAATCAAGTTAAGTGTCTGCAATATCAAGCAACATGTAATAGTCCTGTCAGTTCCTGGAAAATGTATTCAAGCATTTATTAAGACATACAACAACATTATTTTAACATATTAAATTCACTGTGTTATCAAAGCTTCTACATCACATAATACTTCCTGACATTCATAAAGGCATGATAAGCATTGCAAAAGACTTTAATGTGACTGGCCTTGTACTTTGAGTTTCATAGTTGAACTCTCCAGAGATATTCTGGCAAAACCTGAATGGCTGACCATGCTGACAGCACTAAGTCCTCTGGCACTATGTTAAATGCATTCTGTTATGAAAGTATATATCATAAAAAGAAGTGGGAAATAATCCTGTACTATTTACTATAGACTCTGATGTCATTTTAGTCATTGGTTAATAAACAAACAACCAAACAGACAGCAACTCAGCAGAGTAGTACATTCCACCATGCAGATTAAAAGAGCTCTATTAAGTGTAATTTGCATGACTAAAACATGGCATATTAAATGTTAATGCTAATACAAATCAGTTTTCTAGGTCTACCTCCTTGGTCTGCAGTCGTCCCACTCACCCACAGTTTAGCAGGCAGCAGTGCAAGCAACATCAGACTAACCAAAGTGCAGCATAAGTCGAGGTATAGAAGAAGAGACATGTTGCTAGGACTGTTAGTCTGACAGATAGCAAAGTGTGTGTATGTGTAAACCTTGAGACTGTTGTAGGCCAAGTCTGCATTTGCGTCTTCCTCTGACGTGGAACTCTTTGGATCAATTGTCTGCAAGATCAGAGAGGAAAATAACTGTAAATTGTGATAAGACGGGACATTTCAATATCAGCTGGTTCTGTCACAAGATTGATATGATAACTATTTATTACCCTGGGCACTTTATCAAAAGGTAAAGAGCAATCTTACTATAAAAGGTAGCACTTCCACACTGTACACTGTGCCATTCCACTTTTAACTCCACATAACACTAACTTTGCATTTGTTTAGTTCATCCATCTTCTCCAGGTTGGTCTGGAGTCTCTTCCTCTCCTGCTCCAGCTCTCTCACTCTCTTCTGCAGCTTCATAAACACACTGAGATCCATGGCCGCATTACCCTGGCCCATCTCCTACAGAAGCAAAGGAAAATACTGAGATTAACGGAACAATGTAAAATTGTAAGACATTCTGGAAAACAGGGTATGCTAAAAATATATAGTGAAGTAAACTATGGTATAGTGTCTGAATGGGAGGGCTAATAAATAAATACTCCAATAAATACATTTCATCATAGTTTCTATTGCAACAAGATGAATGCTAAAAAGCCCATTCAATCTAAAGAGAAGTTTTTGAAAGGCCATGCCTTTAGACTGACTGTACATATTTGTTATTGGGCTAATGTTACTATGGTTTCCAAACTGTCTATCAGTCTAACAACAATTAGCTACAACAATATAGTCCAGCTTGCTAGTGTAGCTTTTCACCCTGGAAATGTAACATTATAATAAGCAAAAGAAACTCCAGCAAACACTCATTAGGCTGAAGGTGACTTTTGCCATGGTGGGCAGAGTGCGGACAGAACATCTGTAGAGCTGAAGTGTAATTTTTTTTAAAAGACCAGAATATATTTGACAAACAAACATCTGGCTAGTATGCCATACTGGTGCTTAAAAGCTGAAAGACATCTAGAATGTTCTCTTCTCTGTCATGCTAGCTCATTTTACAGATGGTTGCCAACATCAGAATGTTTGTGTTTGTACTCTGGCCTTCAGTCACAAAAAACAGCCATACCTCTATCTGTTGAATAGTGTCTTCAGTGTCTCCAACCTCAGATGTGGAGATGGACGGGTAGGGGGACTCAGAGCCTATACTGCTCTGATTGGAGGGGTTTCTCCGATGGCCAGGAATGAACTATAGGAACAAACATACAGTGAGATACAATGGATAAGCATTTAAGTTCCTCTTTTTCATCAGTATCAGTATTTCCTACCTTAGCATAGGTTGCCTCCTCCTGTAGGTTGTCATATCTCTGCTCCAGTCTGGAAAACTCCTTCAGCAAGTTTTGGTAACGCAGCCTCTCCTCATCAAGCTCAGTCTGCAGTTGAACTTCTTTCTGAGACACACTGCGTTCTTTACCTGCAACATACACAAACACATACTGAAGGTCTATTATGCTCTCTTGGACTCTTAGTCTGGAGTGACTGTGGCATTGCTGGGGACTGAACTCGTCCCTGGAATGGGGTAAAACTTTTATTCTACATTGGAGCCTTCAAACAGAAAGCAATCATGACTTTCAGGAACTAACTAACTGAAAAAAATCTCAAATGTGACATTTTATATAATTAACACTGTTAAATCACAGAACCTTTTAAAACTATAACACACTGAAAATGAGTCATTTGATTCAGTTTAATTCATTTTTATAACAATGTTAATTACTGGTAATCACCAAACCTATAATTAATTTTTCATAAAACAGGGTATGACGTATTGTAACTTTTATCTTTAGTAACTAATGTTGAGTCCTTCATTCTGCAAACTGTCCAACAACCTTTATTGCATAATAAACAGAGAGACTGCTAAGCTTAACAAAGTCTGAGGAAAAGCAGAACCGAAATACTAAATTAAATTACCTACCCCACCACATTTTATTCCCAGTTTATCTGTGACAAATTCAGACATATGACAATGTGGTCTTGTTATGTAAGACTACAACTTTACCCCAAGCTGTCACAGTCTATATACAGAGGGTTGATTATGCACTGAATCTTCTGTGTCCCATTTACTAGTTTCACAGTATTTTAAAAGCATACAAAGCTGCTTTTATCTCAGTAGGACATTTACTTCTAAGGTCAGAGTTTCAGTAAGAGCAGCCAGAAGTCAAACAGCCAAGGACACTGCAACAGTATTGTTGCTGGTACAAAAATAAAATAATACAAGCAGGGATTCATGTGGAAGGCACATGATCATCATTCAAAACTTGTGGTTGCAATTTTATTATTTGCAGAAGCATAACAGACCAGGAACCATTGAACACAGCATTAAAAACATTCAAAACACTCATGTTTATGCTAGACTTAACAGAGACCTAACCTTTGGTTTCAAGTACCACTCTTACATGTGAACCAGCAGAGAACAATGATGTGCTCAAAAACAGCAGGTAAAGAGGTGATTTTGCATTCCTACCCTGAAATCCAATGCAGTTTCTGTGAGCTCTTGCCCTACTTCAGCACAGAGATCCTACTTGTGTAGGAAACAAAACCAAATCCTGTCTTTTGGGAAGCTCATTTTACTCAAGTTACCAACACACAGCACTCAGCAGTGTGTCCCAAGACACAAGGTTTGAGACTCACCTTCAGAACTTGTGGAGTTGTGAATTCTCTGATTCATCTCCTCTTTCTCTGCCTTCAGAATGGAATTTTCCTTCTCCAACTCCTTCACTCTCTGAGGAGGAGAAACACAGTCTTTATCTGTGGCCCCTTCCAAAACAACTCATCAGCTGACAAATATCCTACTTAATAGTAAAGAGATTTTGCAAGATTTTTGTATAAATGGATCTTGTAGGTGTAGTGCCTTCTTTACAGTGGCAGTGGGTGCCTTCATGTGAACTTTGTATCTCCAAACATACAACAGATCTATACAATTGAAAGTACTCAACAAAATTCATCAAACTTTAGGTCAGACTAATTTTCATAAGGTCTATGAAGACACAAGAAAGACTGGCATCAATTTCACTTTAAAGTAAGATGACATTCATTCAAATAATTAGTATGATTTGACTGAATGGCAATGAAGAATTTATATTAGTTATATATGATCACTCATGCACCAAGGGCATGCTGTCTCTTGGACCATAGCAAGCGTACATTTTCTATTGTTTTTGTTTATGAATGATCAATGTATAATAAGGATTTAAAAATCTAAAACCAAACCAAAGCTAATTGTACAATTTCAGCCTGGGATAATAATTCACAAAGTCATGGTCAAGTTTCATATTCTATTAATGTAAGCCTGACTGCCCACATCCTCACCTGCTCCAGTATGAGCTTTTCACTGCTGTGCTCCTCTTCGATCCTGTTTCTCTGGGTGTGGGCTTCCTGAAGTGCCGCCCTCAGCTTCTCAAGCTCCTCCTGCAGTGAGGTCAAATGAGTGTTGTCTCCTTGGCGACTGCGGAGGGTCTCCAGCTCTTTTTGCAGCTTGCTGACTTCTGTGCCCAAAGTAGTGTTACGAACGGACAGCTGCTCATTTTGAGTCTTATACTCCTTTGTCTGTGGAAATGAACAAGAGAGATGGAGGTTTAGCTATTAAAAGTACTTAAGGTACTAACATTCTTTTAATTGACTGATTGATTGAGCCAAACAAAGGTAAAAAAAAAGTTCAGTTTCAGGTTTTTGTAAACTAAAGCTGGTTTGAGTGCTACTACTAGAATTATGAGCTTGTTTATGCAGCTTACACTGCATGACTGCTACTGTTATCTGTAAAAATGACAAAATTATGTTGTATAAATAAAACAGTAATATAGCCATCTGAATTTTGACTGTACTTTGTCCATTTTTATAGATAACAGTATGTCATACAGTGTCAGAAACCACCTTAAAGTGTTTTAAGCAAATGTATGATGATTTAGGTGTGAAGTTTGCATACTGGGAATGTGGCAGCTAAAAGCACAAAACTAAAGATGCAAACTTCAAGCACATGTCTGATCAGCTGAATCTGTGGTAAAGAGAAAACTGTGTAAATCTGAGTTAAAAACATTATCCTTAGAAATCGCTTACAGCTAATGCCATTGACATATGAACAAAAAATATATGTGACAAAATAAATAACGTATGTGACTAGAGACTAGATGACTTAGTTATGTAGTGTATTACCAAGGGCCTTCAATACCTGATCATCCATCCTTCTCTGGAGCTGGACAATTTTGTTTTCCATGCCAGTGTTGAGTTTCTTTAAGTGCTCAGCCGAGCGGGCCTCTATTTTCAGTTGTTTAAGCTGCCGCTTGGCTAGTACGCAGCGGTAGGCACACTGGATCACGATAGCTGCATTTCGGGCACGAGAGTACTTCTTCCTCTCTAGCCATCCTCGCACTGTTCTTTGGATGATAATTGCTTTGTGGTGGAGCAGGAACTACATGGATAGAGAGTTACATGGGAGAAATATGTTTCTTAGAATAACAGGCTTCAATAAGCCAAAGAAGGTCGATGGCATGCAGCACCATTAAAAGTGTATTTTGTTTATAATCTTCTAAACTATCCAGAGAAGAGCTTAAATGAAAAGAAAAAAATAGCAAACAAAAATGAAAAGAAAGATAGAAAAGAAATAGTGAGAAAAAAAGCAAACAAAAAGGCAAGACAGTAGAGAGCAGTTTGGTACCTCCTGGTATAGCCGTCTTGTGAACATGCCCCGGGTGAAGGCCTGGATAGTGATCACAGCTTGACGAACACCAAGATATGCACGGCGTACCTGCACCATCCGGTACTGCTTCTGACAGATAAGCGCTGCTCTAGTGAGCCGCAAAAACTCTGCATACCTGAGAGAGAGGGGGACAGAGATGGTTAGTTTCAGTTTACAGACTACAGTAAATCAATGCAAAGCAGAGGCTATATGATTCAAAAGTGTCATCCTACTTGCGTGCCAAGTAGCCACGTCCATATCTCTGTAGTGTGATGGCAGACTTGCGAATCTTGAGGTAACGCTTTCTTTGCAGCCATCCACGCACTGTTTTTTGTATCTTAATGCAAGCAAAGCGGAACTTGTCTGCCCTGAGCTTCTCTAGATATGCTACCTGGCCCGCTCTGAAGAAGATCTTAGTCTTTCCAAACTGAAACTTGTCTGGATCCTGGGAGAAAGATGACATCAATAAGACTTGCTTGGGACAATCAAGCAACAATCATTCATTTAGAAATACAAAACAACTTTTAACGAATAATATATTTGAATATGAGGTTCTCTCTTGATAGTGTTAAATATACTGCAAAATCGTATTACAGCTCCTCTATGCAATGTTAATAATACAAAGTAGGCAAATCTTTTAAAGCAGTAAACACACATCCATATATGAGTTTAATAACAAACACATTATCATAGCTTGAGGAGACTGATGCTTGTTATACAGTTTTTCATCAGGTCCTCATCAGGTCTGCCTGCCAGCTTTACTAGAACGGGGAGTAGGGAAATGATGAGCTATGAAAGCTGAAGCCATTACGGTACACTCTAGGGGGGGTGCAGATCAAATTCCCAAATTGAAATTCATTGAGTTGATAGAGATGAAGAATGATATTTTCAAAATGCCAAAGGCTGAGTAGCACTAAAATAAATGAGACAGCAGTTTCTCTCACATTTTCTTAGCTCTCAACATTAGGAACGTGTCATGTGTATTACAGGTACTGCACTCTGCATACATGCAAATCTTGAAAATTCATAAAATCTGAATATTTACATCTCTGTGCCAAAACTTGTCCACTAGCTTAGATTTGTACCATCTAATCAATTAGGTAAAGTGAAAGACTTAAAGTCTTACCTTAATCAAGGACTCCAGGAGGTTTTTGCAGACTTGCTTCTTATCACCAACAGTCATGTCTTTCTTCTTCATGAGTACCCGATATCTATTGTAGAAATCTGAGTATGTCCACCTGAAATCAAATGTTTTTAAATGGCAGTGTGTACTACGCTAAATGGGTTCAGCATAAATGAGCAGCATGTAGTTGATATATTTGGTATATAAAGGCATTTTGTTATTTACTTTTTGACACCTATACTGTGGATTAACGTTCTTGATGAGTAAATAACTCATGCATTTCAAGTGGAAACAAGTATAAATATTTAGCTACACAATTTTACAATGCAATATTAATACACACGATATCAATGCAAAATGTCTTCTTGTTTCATTGAATTGGACCCCATATTATACAAACAAGTCAAATAAGTTGATTTGTCCATTCCTTCTATTCCTGGAAACACCTAAATAACCTATTTTTTACCCAACTAAATGGAACTAACCCGTTAGCATCTCTTTAACTGCACACTTCTGCAACTTGTTGCCTTGTTGACCAAATGAACTTATACAAAACAGTCTTGTCTTAAAAGCAAATGCTCAGAAGTCTAGTGCTGTGAGGGATGCTTTCATATTCCGCTTTTCTGAATGCACAACGCACCTTCAGCAAAATAAAATGTACATTTTTACTTTGTATACAGTTTGTAGATGGGTTACTACCTTGTCTTTGACTGAGTCCCTACATTTTAATATATATAAAAATTGCCACAGCATTTCATAACC
>JBBIGA010000022.1:9601012-9620469 GCA_037576975.1 Alestes dentex | reverse complement strand
TGTTTGGGGGTGGGGGGTGGGGGAGGCTAAAATGGGCCCATTTTATACACTACAAATTCACATTCAAATGATCTCAGAGTGACACCCTAATGTATGGCTCTTTTAATGAATTTAATGCTCTGGGACCTAGGACTATCCAATCAAGTTGACTAGCCATCAAGTTGATCCAAAGTCATCAAGCTAATATGTGTACACACTAAAGCTGTAAGATTGACTACTACATGTGTCTGTACAATTCAGAAAAAAAAAAATATGATAATGTAGATGTGAATTCAGTAAAAATGAATTTGTTGTAGTCACAGCCCAATGCAGGACTTCATTTTAACATTCAACGGAAAAACATGAGACTAGTCTGTGTCAGCAGCACAGATGAAACCCAACAGATGAATTGAACAGTTTTTAAATATGTTTATTTCTGCAGCTGTGCTCTAAAAGCTTTTTTCAGTTTTGCCTGAAGAAAATGTCCCCATTAGGCACTCCAAATGCCAAACTCTAAGTCACAGATAGCAGTCATTTATGATTATGTGATTTTTACACACCCAACCAGACCGTAACTATTAAGGCACGATCTGTCCTGCTATGCTAAACAGTCAAGGGAATGTTTAAAGGATTGAATCACGTGTAGAGTTAAAAGCCCAACAATGTTATGAGCCAGTCAGGCATGTTCTCAATCCCTGAAACAATTTTTATAACACTAGCTGTTGCAGCACCGTCATGTTTTTCCTTGTCCTTATACATCACAAAAAAAGAAGAAAACAGGGCGAATTTGACAAGAGGAGGCCACTCATTGCAGCTGTCAGTAGCTGTAAATTGAGAATTGCTTGAGTATGGCATAACTTTAAAACAGCTTACATTATCCGGCACACTGATAAAAGGAACAATGAGGCATGAAACAGAAAGTGACAGGCTTCACTCAGGGCTTGGGAATTCAAAGCCCAAGTTCATTCAGCTGTGAGGCACTCATGTTTGGCTACTAAAGTTACATAACATGAGTGAAACATAGCAGCAACATACACAGAATTTTCAACATGGGCAAAACATTTTATCCTCAATTTAGCAAGCAAAACACTGTTTCAGAAGGTACTCTTCACTCCCCAGCACTTATATGGAAACAAAGTTAAAAGCGACGTATTTACATATGTCTGCCCAATCAGCAGCGTGGCTCCTCCCCTTTACACTTTAGTTCTAAGGAGTGTCTCAATCCACATAAACTGTAAATATATTCAGCCGATCAAAGGAGAGAACATTTACACCCATAGCAGTTCACTATTGTACTATCTGAAGCAACGTAGCCAGAATAGCAGGCATTGTGTGGTCAAAAGTATTGGGACGCATTCAAACACGTAGACTTTAATATGGAGTTGGTCCCCCCTTTCCAGCTATAACAGCTTCCACTTTTCTCTGAAGTCTTTCCACAAGATTTTGTAGTTTCTGTCGGAATTTGTGCCCAGCCCATTCATTCTGTAGAGCATTTATGAGGTCAGACACTGACGTTGGATGAGGAGGTCTGGCTTGCAGTCTCCGTTCCAGTTCATGCCAAAGGTGTTGGATGGGGTTGAGGTCAGGGCTCTGTGTGGACCAGTCAAGTTCTTCCACACTGAACTCCTCCAGCCATGTCTTTATAGAGCTTGCTGGAGCAGAAAAGGGCCTTCCCCAAAACACTGGTCCACAAAGTTGGAAGCATGGTGTTGTACAAGATGTCTTGGTACACTGAAAGTAATGGGCTACCTGAAGTCAACAATCAAGAGGTTTGTCCCAGTACTTTTGCCCATATAGTGTATCTGCCCTGGTTGTAGTTATACTATTGTATTACGTTAAATATAATGTCCCCTGTTCACTCACTGTTAAAAAGATAAAGTAGCGTAGTCATTATGTCTATGTCAAACATGGCTGTAGATTACTGTTCTTCCCACCTACTCTCTCGACACATCACACACACACACACACACACACACAGTCTCTCTCTCTCTCTCTCTCTCACACACACACACACACACACACACCGATACACACATAGAGACATTCACAAACACTGGTGAAACACCGAAACTACAGGCAGGCCGAAACTACCAGTCCCTCACCAAAGTACCTGCCCTCAGTAGCGACTTCTATGATAGAAATGTTCTAAATGAAAACCCACTGTTAATTTACGGAGTTTTACTAAAACACGTGATAAAATACATTTGTACAAATAAACCCCTGCTTAGCTACAAAAAGCATTTAAGCTATATTTTATGTAAACGAAAACAAAAACAAAAACAGCAGGGATGGGGGGCGTTTTTCCCTTTCAAAAACGAATTAAATAACTTTTCTATCAAAAAAATACATAAAACGAACTTACCTTCGTGTACAGTTCGTTTACAGACATGGTCCCCGGAGAAACTACACCAGCTCGGACCTTTCCGCTCGGGGAAAAGGAGGATATGAGATTCCTGTTAAATTGAAGTTTTATAATCCAGGTGACACATGTCCCGTTGCGATTTCGTGTCCCGCGTCCTGGTGTTTATCAGCCCCAGGTTTGTACTTTTGAACTCGGACAGAGGGAGAGAGTGGTGTTAGGCCGTGTGCGTGCGGTGTGTTTGTCGGACTGACTGACCCTCCTCCTCCCGGCAGGTGTCTTTCCTCCTCTCCTCTCTACACATTACAGGAGTTCACCCCCTGCCCGGCTAAACACACTTTTATTATGCTCTCTCCGCAACAACACGAGTGTCTTTTGGCCACGAGACGGTACAAACCGTTAAAAGACACCGATAAATAACAACGATGATAATATAATAATAATACTAATAATGGAAGGGAGCAGTGCTGGTTGAAGTTGCCGTTTTCCTTTCCGTATCCATTGACTCCAGCTCTGGCTTCACCTGAGCGTGGCAGCGCCCCCTGCAGGACCACGCTCTGCACTTCGTTTTCATCAACATAGTGGTGGGTTTGTAAATACAGTAAAGGTTCCAAGAGCACCCGCGTATGGTGAAAAACCGCGTTGTTTTGATAGTGTAAACCCTAAATATGCCCCAAAATATGCTCCCAAAACACTTGAATTTCATTTTAAATTCATGACCCTTTAAGGAAATGTAAAGGTAAACCCGTATTCGTACTGTGTACACTGAACTCCCACAGTTCCTAATGTAAAATACCGATATTACCCCTGTATAGGCTGTACTAATCCATGCACGCGCATTTTCTTTCGTATGCGCTGTTGTTTTCTTTGGTATAAGCAGGGTAAATACAGTAATAAATGAATTTAATTTACAGTAATAAAATTACAGGGCTTTAAGAAGAACAAAATGAAAAACCCTCGAGACGCTCCAGGGGGGAAATTCTAGACTGCAGTTGGCACAGATGCGTCACAGGGCAGCAGCCAATCAGCAGCAAGGAAAAATAAATAGTATTCTCGGATTGGCTACTTTCAAACCTCCTGCCTCTGAGTACTGGTGACTGTGATGTCCGGGCCTCATCAGCTACGCCCCTCCTGCTGGGTTGTTTATGTCTGGGCTCATTTGGTTCAGGTGTCCCATTGCCTTGCTAGCTGCCACGCCCTGACATAATGACAACCAGCACCAGGACGAGGTGTGTGGTGCACGACGCCCGGACGTCACAAAAGCAAAAATTAAAATGTGGAGATATCTGCCTTTTCTGCGCATGTGCAGGGGTTTCAGCGAACAATTAGTTCCCAGGAAAAAAAAAATGTTGAAATTGCGACTGATCCGCTAAAAGCGGAGGTTACTGTATATGAGTATGTAACAAATAAATAAATAAGAGCATAGATACCACAAGTCCTACTCCAAGAGCTTCCATAAAACACTCTACCCTGCGTGGTTTTTGATCCTTGCACTACTCACATAATCACAATCAACTGTGTTCTCATATGAAAAAAAATTCTTAGAGATCAGTAGGTAATGGGTTTGAATCACAGGACTGCTAGTGGCACCACTCAGGTACCCTTGAGCAAGGTACCATCGACACACATTGGTGCTGTGCCAGTAACACTTGGTGAGTGGGTTAAATACTGAGAGAGAATTTCACACTGTTCACACTGTGTGCTGTGCTGTGGTATGTTCATGAATGACTATAAGAGGCTACTTTAATTTAGTTTATTACAATGAACTTTGAATGTGTGTTCCAATCACTAAATAATCACAAAACTGAATGTCCTGGCAGATTTACCCAGGCATGTGCTCAGGCCCTCAAATTTGATGTGAGATATAAATACTATATTTACCTTATTTGGATAATCAGTGTGTATATTCATGATCATGTTCATGATCAATATTCATGTCTTATATTGCTATATCTTCTAGGTCTAAGCTCAGTGGTGGCTTGAAACACTTAGAAAGTCCATTTCAGTTTCCTTTGATGTTTATATGTTTTATTTCTTTTATTCATTAACATTCACTCTCATGTTAAAACTGACAATATATCATAGACAAACAGTATGTAATCAGAGACAAATTAAGTTCGCCACTGTTCACCAGGTAGCACAAGGGTTGTTCACTCTTATAAATAGCAGAGGAGGGTTGAATAGCTTTAAACCATCCTGAATTAAGGCTGATTGACTTATGCAGAAGTAAAAGTCGATAACACAAATCTACCTGAGTATAAAAAAGCGTCAGGTCCTAAACGCTTCAGGTAGTGAGTTCTCAGTGGGATGTCACACTTCTTAGTGCATACAACATCCATCAGCATAGAAACCATAGACAGTTCTGCCCTTTTCAGGTCTGGCAATGTAATGATGATGTTTTATTTAGAAATACACTGTCAAAACAGGTTTTGAACTTAGGCATGAACTTGGAGATAACTTGACTTCTAATAGTTAACATAAAAATCTATTTATATTTTGTAAACTTGTCTGAAGTTTAGTATATTATGAAAAAAAAAACCCAAAATATTAAGGCAATCCATGACATAGAAAATCAGGAGATTTGACAAGTTTGTGCTACACCCAGTAACTCACACATGCCCTCTGTTCTCTGTGCACTTTGTAGATAACAGCAACAGAATTCATGAGCCTTGCTGAGATAAGATATACAAAGCCTACAATGTCATACAACACTCCATAATTCGTGTGTATTACTCAATGTATATGCTGAAAAAATGATTTTAAAAATGCTGGTGTCTGGCCATGCTTAATAATTTGCATTAATTGAATTTTTATGTCAAGAGAGTCATGCAGATCTTTTTTAAGAGAAAAAACTAAACCCAGACCATGGCTCAAACTGCCTTCTATTTACCATTTCAACTGTCTCTACCTTTTGTCTAATATTAGATAAAATTACGCACATTTTATCAGCAGCGCATGTGGACTTCAGTCAGATGTAGTATGGCAAGAAACAGAATACTTTCCTGTGGTAAAGACCGATTTACCTTGACATAAAGCTCAGGCTCTGTCGTCATCTTCTCTTTGCCTTTTCACTGAAGACTGAAGCAGTATCCACAAAACAAATGTTCTAGATCATATGTCTGAAATGCTCTTTAACATATTTCTCTCTATTTCTCTTGTATTTCACTCTTAAATCTGTAACAGGGAGAGTAAAACTGAGAGCGTTGCCAACATTTGATTGTGAGTGAACTACCTACTGCAGACTCATACAAGAAGTGAAGCAACACCTTGAGTGGTAAAACGGGAGAAGACAGAAATGACATCAGGCCAAATGCTCCACTCCCAAACCACTCCTTCATCAGGTATGGGGTGAAGTCTTTAACATGCCTCAGCCGTCATGGGATTATCATACCTGCCCAAACAAATGGTTACACATGTAATCATTTGAGCAAGAAGGCAATTGGATAATTCTATTACCGCAGTCCTGTGGTTCTTCTTTAAAGGTTTACATGACTCAGACCACCAAACATCATCTTATCTTTGCTTGTCAGCATTGGCACATCCTTTGTGCCTGTCTCAAGGCAATAGTGCATGAAGGTGTATATGGAAAGCAAGGTGTGTTCACCGGTTAAGAAAAAAGAGCATTTATTACATAAGATTCTACTTATTAGGCAGACTGACCAGTTTTCAATTTAGTCACAAAAAAATCTTGGCAGTCAAGTCAAACAAGTTTAACAAATATAGGTACATACACAGATGTGAACAACTCAATCCAAAAGTAAATACAGCTTCAGACTCACCTAAATAGCCTTTTGTCCCACCCCGTTTAATGTGTTTTGCAGATCTCATTTACAATTTAGGAAATATCTAATGAAACTTTCCTCTTAAAGTCAACGTTCAGTTTTGAGTTCAGGTGTTGTTGAATAAATACACTGGAAATGCAAGAGATAACTGAGAACACTTTATTTCAATTTTTAATTTCATTGCCCTATTATAGTTTTGAGTAAAGTAATATTGTTAGCACTGTTAGCCAAGAGGCTTATGCCAGGTTTAGCTGGAGATGGGTCGATCCCTTCTTCTGAAGGGGTGGACTGTTGTGGTGTTAGGGACAGGTCTGGACAAAATGTTCTGTATCTTCTGATTGTAATTCTTCTGGTAGATCAAGCCCCTTTGAAATTCTTGCTCTTTCTCAGTCTGCTCTGCTTCACGCAATTGCTGCTGGTACAACATCTGAGCTAACAGATCAGCCTGATATTCCTGACAGGCCTCCCTGAGACTGCAGAACAGTGAAACATTACATACATAATGAGAGAGAGAGAGAGAGAGAGAGAGAGAGAGAGAGCAATAGTAGTTATGTTTCTGACTGATACTCACCGAGTTTTTTCCTGTTCATCCAACTGTTTGTTCTCCTGGATGATTCTGTTCAGCTCATCTCTTTCCTTAGCAAGTTCAGCCTGTTTCTGAGCATTACGCTCCACTGAACAAAAAGAAAGGAAGAAAGTTGTTTTATCTATTTTAACAGTTTTTGAATTAACAGTAACACAAATCTGTGGTGTCCTTTCGTGAGTATGCAGTTACTGACAAACATGACAACTATAAACAACTATTAGCTCCCTGCTTAACGTGAGAGAGTGACAAAGTGAGATTCTGAAACTGAAAAAGGCAAAATGAAGCCACTTGGCAGGAAAATAGTATGCAGTAGTTTTTAGCTGTACTGCTAATTTACTCTTTGAATAATTTTTAATCTCTCTGTGTTGTGTGGTCCTTTGTTACTTCTTTGATCTTCTTGAACCCATTTTCTTCACTATTCTCTATTTCTGCAGAGCACAGCAAGATGCCTCTCCTCTTAAACATTTTTCTTACACTTTTCTTGTATTTGTAAGCGCCGAGTGTCCAGCACATCTTTCATGAGCCTGTCTCTTGCTTCTTTCTCCTGACGCCATTGTTCTGCCCTCCGGGCCAGGGTCTGCTGAAGCTCTGCCTCAATCAGCTGCTCCGTCTCTGCCTCCTGACGTCTCTGCTCCTCCTGCTGTTCTGCCAGGTACTGACGATACCTCTGTTGTTCCTCACGTAGTTCCATCTAATCAACAGAAATTATTCACTAACATTAGACTCTATAGGTCAAAGGTATGGAAACAAGTGTTTTTTATTGGAAAATTATTTTACAATAATTTGCCAACAACTCCATTTTCAATACCATTTATAATATTTGTTTATAACAGTCCTTAACAATAACTATTAACTATTTGCCATCCATCATTTATTTCATCAAGTCTTCAGAAATTGTTAACAAATATATCCATTATTTCGATTAAATCATGTTTAAATAAATATGTTGGCAATGCTTCCAAACAGCTGGTCTGTAGCATATATAGTTTCTGTTCTGTTCACATGGTGCAGTACTAGTACTGGATGCTAAAAGGCTTTAACACCCAAAAACAGAAATACTGAATGGCTGAAAACATCCTACAGAGACTCTTCTCATGCACAATTCTGCTTTGATTTAATGTGACCTGATGAAACCTTACCTTTCTAAGAGCTTCTTCTTTTTTTTCATCTGTCTCGTGTGTCAGCAACTGCTCCAGTATGTTCATGTCCAGAGCCAACTCATCCAGCTGCTCCCGTGCCACTCGCTTCATCTTCAGCCGCAAAGAGAGGTCCAGCTGCTTGCGCTGGCTCTGCTGGCTCTGAAGCTTCTGCTTGTGCTCCCGCTGCTCCTCCAGATGCAGCATGTCCCTCTGCTCGCGCTGAACAACACAGCATACAAACACAGCTTTACATCAGCAAATACAGAGTACCAGAGGTACTACATCAGTCATATCACCTGATTATTTTACACATTTTAGAATAACATTAAAACTTTGGAAAACATATATGGAATTATAGACTGACAAAACATGTAAAACTATCTTATGTTTCAGATTCATCAAGTTGCCTTGATGTAGCTTTGCAAGTTCTTGGCATTTTCTCAAGCAGCTTCACAAGGTACCACCTAGTATGCTTTTCCAACAGGCTTGAAAAAGATACAAATACGTTGAGCACTTGTTGGATGCAAATCAAATGTCTTTAAGGTTTATAAAAACATATGTGTAATAAGGAGTGTTCCAATATTGTACTGTCCATTATTCAGACATTAAATGGGTGTGTTATTTAAAGTACAGTATTGATGTTTACAGAGCCACAATTTGCTCCTAATTAAAAAATATTTTTACCAGCAGCTGAGCCTCTTCTTCTTTGAGCTGTTTGGACTGCAGTCGCCGCTGTTCTGCAGCCTCTATCTGAGTTTGCAGGAAGGCTAGCGTCTGAAAATTGCTCTCTCGCTGACGCCAAGCCTGCTGGTTTTCGTGCTCTTCTTTGGCCTTCCGGTCACTCTCCCACAGCTGGGCAAACAGCATTTCTTCGTCCTGATGCATTTGACGTGCTTCCTCCCGTGTCCGGATCTGTGCAGTTCGTTCCCTGCACACCTCATCTTGTCTACGACGCATATGTGCAGCCCGCAACTCTTCACATTGCTCTCTGAAACACAGAAGGATGGACTCTTATGTAAAGAGTCTAGAAGATCAAAGCTATAATAATGATCTTTTACTTAAAAGGACTTAAAATGATCGTTTTTGTTTTCCCTGTATAGAGGTTGTAATTTCCAGTCAAAAATGATTTATGCTGTATATATATTACAGTGTATTCTCTTTGGATTATAAATTGGAACATACACAACCTTTTTTTTGCTATTTAAAGGTTAGAAATTAATTCTTTTATGCCAGTTGGGTTGCAGATATATAAAATGATTCTAATATACTAGTCCTAGGCAGTTTCACAGGAAATCATCAGGTATGCACTCTTTGTATGAAATGTTGTGACTCTGTGGTGAGTTGCTAGCCAGCAGTGAGGAGTGAAAGGGGAGGGGTGAGAAAATTGTGCTTTGAAAACAATTTACACCTCTCATAAAAGATAAAACACTGAGCAACTGAAGCTTTCCATCAAGAAAATACATATACATCCATATACATTTAATAAAACTTTAATAAAACTATGCAGAATTTGTTATTTTTCTCAAATCTCAAGGAGATCAATGTAGATGACAAAAGTGAATGTGAACAGATAATTATGGTATATTATTTCTTCTGGTTCACATTTTATTCACATCTCATAAATTCAATAAAACATCTAAATAGCTTATAGACTATATTATATTTAAATTTGTATATAATATTACAAAAATGGTTAAAATGACAAGTGATTCCAAACTTTTGAATATTAAATTGCAATGTTTTCATATAGGTTTACAGTACATTGTTAGATGAGAGTACAATAGGTAAACCAATAACTTTGGATTTCCATTAAGAAAGTATTTCTACCTGAAGAGCTGATCAAGCTTATCAGCAACAGTTTTCTGTCTCTCACACTCCCTTTTCTCCTGCAAATACTTTGCCCTTTCTCTCATTTTAGTTTGCCTCTCAAGCACAGTCTCTTTCTTTTCCTCCAGCTCTTTCAAAAACTCTTTCTCCTCAAATTCCAGCAGCTCACGTAGCCTGTAAAAGGGAATAAGAGAGAAAAAGACACAAAAAATGCACGCTATTGTCCTAATTTACATGTATTCATGCATTTTATGCTACGCCAAAATTAAATAATTTGAAAACCTTTCTCTCTTTTCATCAATGCTCATCTGATACTGCTCCATGGCCTCCCGGACCCTCCTGTCTACAGTGGCCGACACCATCCGTCGCTCAGTGTTTCTTTCCCAGTGCATTCTCAGGTCACAGGCACTTTGGTCCTTGGAAAACTCCACCACCTTGTTCCGAGTAGTCTCCTGTTTCCTCCGCTCCAGAATAAGGTAATCTGAAGGTCTAGATGACGGATTCCGTGCTTGCTTAAAATGAGAATAACCAACAAAAACCTGACATCACAGATACAGATACAGCAGTACTGAAACTAACATAACCTAACATCATACCCCATACCCCAACCCCTTATGAAAATGCAATATGATGGCAGTACATTTAGAACAATTAGAATACACTTTTAATGTGCTACTTTATTTGGTGGAGCAGTGCAGAGCCCACATAGTCCAGATTTTTTGCTCTATCCCAGAGACTGTGCAAGAAGGTACTATCGGACATGATATTTGGACAGAGGCAAATGTCCTGGATTCACTAAGGGTTGTGTTAGAACTGACTGACACCTTTAGCAAGAACTTCGGAATATAAGGTGAGCTCACCACTGCCACCGAATGAGGTGTGGGTCCGGTGAACTCCCGACATTGTGTTCTGTTTCTCTGACCCATCAGCATGTTTAGACCCTCAGTCTTAAAATCAGTGTTGCAATGCGCTAATTTTATTGTCGATGTAAGAAAGTACACAACCCGTTCCCAAAACACTTCTGTTTACGGAACTGTCCTACTGTAACTATAGCAACGACGTGTGACGTCTCCTTTTACAGCTCCTGACGGATCGACTGCCAAGTTAATGAACAGCTCAATAAAAAAATAATAAAAAATAAACTGTAAATACGATCAGATGTATGAACATAAAAACTTCGGCATTCACATTTTCAGCGATTTATTTATTTGTTTGTTTGTTTGTTTGTATGTTTGTGCGTGTGTTTATTTGTTTGCTTTGTTTTTGTGTATACACACACATATGTATATGTGTGAGTGTGCGTGTGTGTGCGTGATTGTATATTTATTTATCTGTGAATTTTTGTTCGTTTATGTATTTATTTATTTGCGAATGTATTAATTAATACGTTTTTGTTTGATTGCTCTTTGCACATGGCAATGTTCTCCACTTTAAAATAAGTGTCACAGTTTTTTCCCAGCAGTTTATTGGTCATCCCACTAAATGTGCTGTATTCGACAAACTTCGCTCTTTTACTATATATAGAGCTGAGCGATGAATTTATCATGTTTCGCTGAATATATATGTATGTATGTATGTATATATATGTGTGTATATATATATATTTTTTTTTCACATTTTATATTAACGTTAAATAATTTTGTGTGAAATAATTTCATATAAATATTCATATTAATGTGGGCATATTCCACCAACCTACCAGCACCTGTATATATTGTAATATAATATATATAATAACGTTGCATGAGATTTAATATCACTAGTATACTACAAAGCGCTGTGAGACTGGAGCAGCAACTTGCCAAACGACATTCAAGTCCAGTTGAGTTGCCTCAGGCTTTTATTTTGAAAGGAAGTGGTCTCGTTGTTTCTTGTTTGAAGTGACGTGTTTTGTACTAAACGCGCCAAAGTGGTGAAGCTGAGCTTTTTAAATATTCAGGTTTTGGGTGGATGAGTCTTCTCTTTCTACTCTTATGGAACAAAGTCCTGTTATATGTGATATTAACTCCACAAAACAATAGTCTGTGAGGTAAGTTAGGTACGTTAGAACAGCAGAAAAGGGAAAGAGAGTTTGTACTCTAGTCCCTCTGTGTGTTTGCTTGGTTTTCACTGAAGGATTAATGCTATACTGATATGACACAAATAAAACAGTAACAGTGGAAGAACAGCGTTAAAATAGAAATATTTTGATGCTGCTTAAAACAGGCCTAAGTGGTAATAATTGTAATTGTGGATGGTGGGTTTTCAGTGAACGGGCTCTTCCACCCTTTACATGTTTTTTACGTTATCTTATTTGTGTCACATTAGTCAAGTATTTTGAGGGAGTAATGCTAGACCGATATGACAGGAATAAAACAGTAGTGTAATAAACATGTAAATGGTCCATAAAACAAAGTTAAAGTAGAAATATTTGGATATTCCCTAATATTTTCAGTAAACGTTAGCTACTTAATTGTTAAAAACCCATTCACTGAAAAACGCTATTAAATCCGTACCTGTTTTAAATTGAGTTAAAGAACTCTTTATCTGTGTACATGTTGACTAGTTTTCGCTTCAGAGGGTTAACTCACATTCAGTTGACAGTTTTAGCATCAAAAGTTAACGAATGCTCAGACATATTAAAAAGGTTCTGATCATACATTCAGATGGGAGCTTGGCTATTCTAACTTTAAATGTCTGTTCCATGGTTTTTGAACAATGATCTAATTTTCCCTTTAAAGTAAATACAACCATGTATCGTACGTAACAGTATTGTAAGCAGGCACTCTGCTAGAGAAATCTGGGAGCTTGTGGTGGGCAGTGTTCCTGATTCTTAACGTTTTTCATCTGTTCAGATTATGGCTGTGCCTTTCGTTCAGGACTGGGATCTGGTTCAGACTCTTGGAGAGGGTGCCTATGGCGAGTGAGTTTTCATCCTGTGCCATTTTGTTTTGTGCCACTCTCAGCATTCATACTTTCTGCCCTGTGATTTCTGTGTGTCTGATTTATGCTTTTTTGTGCGTTTTTTATTTATTTAATGTATTTTTTAGGGTACGTCTGTTGGTCAACAGGAAGACCGAAGAGGCAGTGGCAGTGAAAGTCGTTGATACATCCAGAGCCAAAGACTGTCATGACAATGTGAAAAAAGAGGTGTGTGTGCACAAGATGCTGTCACATCCCAACATCGTACGATTCTTTGGGCATAGGAGTGAGGGTCCAATCCAGTACATCTTCCTGGAGTATTGCAGTGGTGGAGAACTCTTTGATCGAATAGGTGAGGGCATGAGGTGCTGATTTAGTGTGTATGTCCTGTAAAGTAAATCTAAGCTGCCATTTGTCTGATTGTGAGAATAGTTGATCAAAATATCTGAAATTGTGCTCCCTATCATAGAACCAGATGTAGGGATGCCAGAAAAAGAGGCTCACAGATTTTTTCAGCAGCTGATAGCAGGCGTGGTGAGTGGTGTTTTATTTTCAGCACAATTTTTGACAGATATGTGAAACTTTTTGCAGTTTTTCTGAAAACTGTTTTTTTCCCACAGGAGTACCTACACAGTATTGGGATCACACATCGGGACATCAAGCCAGAAAATATCCTGTTAGATGACAAAGGTGTAGTGAGTTAGATAATAAAAGCATTTTGCCACAGGAATATATGTTTATTATTTGTTGTTTCATCTTTCTTAGATAATCTTAAGATCTCAGATTTTGGGTTGGCTACCATGTTCCGCCACCGAGGACGAGAGCGTTTGTTGACCCGACTCTGTGGCACTCTGCCTTATGTGGCTCCAGAGCTAATGTCCCGCTCTGAGTTCCATGCCCAACCTGCAGACATCTGGGCATGTGGCATTGTGCTTACTGCTATGCTCGCTGGAGGTAAGAAGATGTTAAAAGAAGTTACTTTTGTTTGTGTAGCACTGGCAAAGGTGGATGGTGTTAGCAAAAATAAATTCTTTGTGGACTTTCCCTAATTGTCTACCTTTACAGAGTTACCATGGGACCAACCGAGTGAAAGCTGTCAGGAGTATTTTGATTGGTTGCAGAAGAAAACCTACCTTACACCATGGAAGAAAATTGATTCGATTCCCCTCGGTAAATTACAGCGTAGTGTAAAAAAGTGCCTCTTTTTGACATGTTTTGTCTTCTAAACACTGAACCTCTTTCTCTGATTCATAGGCCTGCTGACAAAGTTACTGCTTAATAGTCCCGAGGACAGGATGACTATTCCTGAGATTAAGAAGCACCGCTGGTTCAGTCGGAGCTTCAAATCAGGTGCTGCTTTGAATCTGAGGCTGGATGTGTTTCATGTTCTTTTAACAGAAAACTTATTAGTCTTAAAAAGCACATTTAGAACTTGACTGAATTATTCCGCACATGCATGTACACTTATGTTTATAGTATAGATATCATTTGGCTTATGTTTATGTAATGTTGCTGCAGGGGTAAAACGGCAGAATGATCTACATGGACCAGTAACCAAGATGCTGAGATCTGATTCTGAGCAGTTGCAGCTGGCACGAACGAACAGGTCTGGAGATTGTCACCATTAAATAATTAATACTTGTCGGAAGAGTTGACTTGTTCTAGAGAATATTATAATGTCCCTAGGATGGTGATCTTCACTTAGACTTCGTGTGTCTCCTCAGAGATGACCGGGTGCAGATTTCCAGCTCTCAGCCAGAGCCACAAGGGTTATGGGACATAAGAGAGGATGTGGTACATACTGAGGGCGGTCAAGTTAGCTTTTCCCAGCCTGCCTGCCCTGACCACATGCTGCTGGGAAGCCAATTGGTAGGCACGCCAGGTGCCAGCCAGGTAGTGATGCTGATGCGCTATATTCATGGCTGATTACAGATGTGCTTTTCCTTAGCTGTTTCAGGTATTTATCAGCTGTTGTCAGAAGACCTTTGTAGCTGAAGCAATTTCATGAAGTACATAGGTCATAAAGGTCACAAAACAAGAATTTTCTCCCTTTTAATCCCAATAAACCTTTTTACTTTGCTTATGTTAATACTGCATATAAGAATTGCTCTGACAGAAATTATTTTTCTGCAGAATCCATGGCAGAGATTAGTGAGGAGAATGACCAGGTTCTTCACCACCCTTGGTGCAGAACAATCTTGCATTACCCTTCGTGATTCTTGTATTGCAATGGGGTACACATGGAAACAGAGTTGCACCAACCAGGTATCTTCCAGATTACATAACTAGTATGTGGGTGGTAGTAACCTTGTGGATAAAACAAGTTGCAGGTTCGAATCCCACTTTCTACCATTGTGTCCTTGAGTAAGACACAACACTCAGTTGCTCCAGGGGGTTGTCCCTGTAACTAGTGATTGTAAACTGCTCAGGATAAGAGCGTCAGCCAAATGATCCTTTTACCTATTTTTAGTTAATCAATTTTAATGGTTGAATATAGGATATAAAGGATATATAAAAAAGTATGTTTTCACTTTTAAATGCCTTTTTTTTTTTTTTTTTTTTCTCCTCATTTAGTCAACTGTATCTACAATGGACCGTCGTAATAACAAACTGATCTTCAAAGTGCATTTCCTGGAAATGGAAGAGCGCATTCTGGTAGATTTCAGACTGTCAAAGGTAAGGAGAAATGTTTAATTTTTAAAAGAAAGCACTTAAAGACCGTGTTTAAAATACTGTTAAACAAATTAATCTATGAAATAATTACTGGCAACTTTAAGGATTTAATTGCTTGCAAACAAACGCAAAAATGCTCATACTCCAAACCTTTTGATTTTTCAGGGTGATGGCTTGGAATTCAAAAGGATATTTGTGACACTCAAACAGAAGCTGGCTGACATCATAAGTAACCAAAGGGTTATTCCTTTGACATGATGTAGTTAATCCCATATGTTTGGTTGCTTTGATGCAGCTTGACACACATGTGCACACAGATTCTGTGTTTTTGCCTGTTCTTACTTTGTTTGTACTTATTTTTGTATGACTTCATGTTTCACCACATGCCTGAGCAGGTTCTTCAGCAAGAGTGAGGGCTGTGAGTTTTCTAATTTCTAGAATCTGACTTCTTGTTTACTTTGTCACTTTTTGTGTAATGCTCACTAATGAAGATACTGTGCTGATCACGTTAGAAAAACTGAAAATAAATGATAGTTTTAACACAAACATGAAATGCAGACCTTCTTGACATTGGAAATTTTAAGGTGATACATCTGCTTGCAACAAGCATAATATTGGCATGTATTAAAGCCAAAGAGGCACTATATTGTGTGTGATATCTAGCTGACTGAATTAAAAGCATAAAATTACATCTGAATAAAATCAGAAAATATTTTATTTTACAAATGCTTAATTTTCAAAACATCACAATTCTTAGGGGCATCACAATCATTATCCAATCATAAGAAAAATATTTTGAATAAGAACAACTGAGCAGTTATTTGGATTTAACAGTTTTTCAAAACTCTTCCTAGATAATAAAATAATCGGTAATAAGCAACATATCGGTGACAACGTCATACCAGTAAACTTGACTTCAAAATTCTCCATAAAAATCATTTGTAGTACAAAACCATACCCAAAATAATGTTCTCTTTCTTGTATGTGCAAGATCATAAATTGTTCAGGTAAGATGGTTCAGATAAAACAAGTGATTTGTTTGCTACATGGTAAAACTCTAGCTTGAGGCCATGACCGTGATGGTGACATTAACTGGTTCATCTCCTGGAGGCAGGTTTGTTGGAGTTGCAGTGGGCCGTGGTAGTGTCATCGGTGGTCCTAGGAAGATAATATCCTTTTACATTTATATTTCTTCTCACAGAGTATTCACATCTCTAAACTGGGTCTTTTTCATAACTTGGTAGGTAAATATTATTGGAACTTTTAGTCCCCAAAGTTCAATTAATCATTCATGCTTTTAGAGTAGCATTATAAACATGGACAGGACTGATAAGCATCAAATAGGATCCCGTAGGATCTCAGTTACTGTGTGGAGGTTTAGCACTAGTGTATTGTAAATAGGCACTGGTGCAGCCAAGCATTTAATTATATTCTCAGTTTAAAGGTTATTAAAGTTTTCCACTACCTGGACTAGTGGATGCACTTGTTTCTCCTCCCTCTGCTTCTGTTCCTCCAACAATCTCGTCTTCAGGGTAGTTGATATTTTCTCTGGACTGGCTGTTCTGCCTGAAAGGCGATTCATTGGATACGATAGCAATGTGGTTAACAGTCTTGTTAAAAGCTGTTTTTAAAGAAATAATCTTCCTGTTTTTCCTTACCTGCCAAAAATCAAATCATGAAGTCCTGCAGAAATAAGAATGAAACACATTAGTGTGGACATACATAGATGTTGGCAAAAGATAACCATCATAATGATTAAATGCATTGCTTGCATGAAAAATGTGCTTGCTAAGTGAGAGCAGAATACTCACGTGGAACATTGTTGCGATTCCTCACCACATACAGGAAGAGCAGTACAGTGATTATTGTTGCTATAAGCATGCCTCCGATGGCTGCTCCAATAACAGCAGGAAAAGCATTGAAGCCTGGAAGAGCTGTAAAAGAGAGAAATTTCAGCTCCACAGAAGCCTTGACATTCTAAGCTGAATTACCTATTCCATGATTCTGCCTAATGCTGTCTTTCATCTTTACAGAGTATCTTTGCATCAACATCCTTTTGCTGTTATTTTACATAGGCTGTTTAAAAAGGAAGAAAAGAAGTCCAGCAGCAATTGGATGAAACGTCAAAAGAGTAGAGATCAGGTAGATCAAGTAAAGAAATGTTGGTAAGAGTGTATAACGGTTTGCATTTGTGATCAAGTGGTTGAATTGTGATGTATGTATTTCACCTGAGTAGACAAAAAACAAAAAGACATTTCACTTAGCTTTCCCACTAACACTGGCAGTTAAAACACTTAATACATGCTTAAAGCAGTAAATACTATATCATTAGTTTGCCATCTGAACATTAAGATTTTTTTATAATAAATATATGAAGTGATAACTTGATCATTACATGAATGCTGCAATGATTCTGAGAAGCATGGGTCTTTTTTGTAGGTCTCTCCCCTTTGTACAACATGACCACCAGTCTGGATAAAGAGTGCATTGTAGCACTCAACCTTTGGCTAGTGCTTTCTGTTTTTGGCAAGAGGAGAGACCTAGCCATCCATTGTAGCCAGTGAATTCATTGTTAGGCCTTTGGGAACACGGAATGTAAAATCGATCAGTTCCCACCTGGGCTTTTGACCTCTGAGGAATGTCCAGTGGTTCGGTGATTGACAGCTGTGATGCGGAAAGCATATTTGCCATTGGGATCCAGCTGACTGATCAGGTAGCTACGGGTGCTGGGTTCCAGATCTGCCACTTTCTGCCAGAAAGAGTCAGGGAGCCTGTGGTGCTCTATGAAGAACCCTGTAATGTCACCATCTGCCTGAATCAGCCACTCCACATTAACATCTGTCCGCCGATGGCTGCTGTATATGATCTTACTGATGGTTACGTTTGGAGGCATTGGGTACCCTGAATCAGACAGACACTGAATTCAGTAACATTAAACATGACTGTCTTGTGAACATGCACATTTAAGATGATATGCGTGTTAAGTAAAAATAATTTGATCAGTAATTGATATTGCATTGTTTTCATGAACATGCTTCACAATCATGACACATACATGACACTGGTTGTTTGCAAACGTTGCCATCTCAACCCTGTCTCTGATTAAAGACCATGGTCTGTTCATACTCCACATCCCATAACTTGAAAACACCAGAAAACCTAGTCTTTCAACTCCTGTGACAGTCTGTGCCTTACACACAAAGTTCAGATCCAGGAGGTCACTCTAACCAGTTATGTCCCTCCAGGTCTCTCCATCATTAGCAATACATGCACTTTAAAATACTCCAGAAGCACTACACAGAGTCAGTAGGTGACGTCTTCTTGAGTACCTGCTCCATCTTCGCCAGAAAAACTGACTGTCACAGTCCCTCAACCTACACATGACAACCTCACAGTAGTGCAAAAGCCAACCCCGGTTGAAAATTTGAGCCAATAATGTATGTAGATGTAAGGCCAGCCATATATACATCATATGTTTCCCCCCAAGACACCAGCAAGTACTTTTTCTCCAGTGGAGACATGACATTTTATATTCTCCAAGCCATGTTCCATAGTATCTTCCAGTCCATGTAACACTGCCAAAGCCTTGTTGGTTTACATAGCACCTGATCCTCACCATTTACTTTGAAAGAGGAGAGCCCACAGGATGACTCCACATGACTCCATTTCTTGCTGAGCCTGGGTTACATGGGTGGAACATTACAATAATCTTGCCAGGACAGGACCCCACAAAGGGTGGGGTGTGGAAATTTTGATTAATATCATTAAAAATTAAAGAAACAACAGTGGTTGCAGTATGCTAACTTGTGGAGTCCCACAGAATTTCATCATCTAATCAATGTTATACCTAGATTTTTTTAGTTTCATGTCTGTTTTAGGTGGTACCAAATGATAAAATTCTTTCTGTAAGCCAACCAGTACCATGCTTATTACTAATGTAACAAAAAGGCTAGACAAATAGAGGACAAGGGTGAAAAAAATATATTAAACTTATAATAAACATTAAAATATACATGTTTTCTGTTAAATTTCTTAACCATGTTACTTTAATTAGTAACCTACTCACTCTTGACCAGCAGCAGTATGGGAATCTCTGCTCCTCCGACAGCGTTGGTAGCAGAACACCAGTACTGGCCACTGTCCACCATGCTGTCTGTTTCCCGAACAGTCAGATTGGTCCAGGCTGCAGCTTGCTGAAGGATGTACTTCTT
>JBBIGA010000022.1:9578914-9590328 GCA_037576975.1 Alestes dentex | reverse complement strand
CTTTCACTCAAATATATGTTGCTTTTGAGTTTGTCACTCTTTTGTCACATTCTCACTTAACATTTTCTCTGTAATTTTTCCACACCTGGAACCTCATTCACTTTCCAGTAGCATTCTCAACCAATTAACTGAAAACAGCTGAAACATACTAAAAGCTTTTGTACAAAAAAGACACTGTTGTAACAAATCCATTAAAAATTCAATGGTCACTTTACAAGAGATGAAGAAATTATCTTAATATAATCAGTTTTAATCCATTTTAGTCATTTTGGACAATTTGTTTTCAGTGAATTTCTCATGAAATGTTCACACAATGTAAAAGGCAACTGGAGTGATGGATTTCATGTGACAGCAACATTGTGTTTATTCTCTCCACACATGACTGCAAACTGGTTTTTACAATAATTTATTTGATATGTTCTTGAGCTTCACAAAACCATATGCAGACTCAATGTGAGCACACAACACAGTGCATATACAAAGAAAAAGGAGGCAGTGCAGTAACAACTATCATCAAATTACACTGTAGCTAGGACACCCCGGACCTACAGATTTTCAAATCTTCCCTGCCCCTTCACACCTGATCCAGTTCATCAGATAACTATCAAGCTCACATTTGTTGGCAGAGTGTGCTTGAAACTGTGCAGATCATTGGGTCCCTGGGACTGGACTTAAAAAATAGTGCTATACATAATAATGACATTACACAAACATTGGATTCACATGATTTTGTTTCACAATACTGACACCTTCAACTACATGAATGACCAAAAACTATATAATATCCATATGCATATGGTTAATAAAACCATTAAAACTGTTCATTTTGTTTAAACATAACACTGTTCTACAGAACACTGTTCTACATATAACCATACAAACATTTTGAACTATTAATACACATATATGTACAGGAATGTGTTTATTCACTAAAATTACACCTTGAATAGGATGTCATTTTAAATGAATTCAAGATAATGGAGCTCTTACTATCTTTGGGTAAAACTTAACTAATAGTGGACCACAGATTTGGCAGCATCCAGCTGCGCAGGAGATGAAACAAAAAATACTCTGAAACTCTGAAATATTGACCCGATTATGAAGCTGATATGGCTATACTAAGACACTCCAAACCACATTCAACCACAGTCTTTCAGCCTTTAGAAAGACGTTTATTCCTTTTTTGGTAAAACTGTAAATGCTAAAGAACAACTTATTACATTTATCAGGTGTCTTGAGCAAAACCTAAAACACTCACTAACAAGTCAAAAATGTATCCATTATCTTACTCATTAGATTCATTCATTTATGCACTGATACAGTACAAATTCTTTTCATGTCAAACGCATGTCAAAACTACATAAACACTTAAATAAAGAGCATGGATCTTTACACAGTTTACATCTACATAAATTTATATTTATGTAGATGCAATAAATATACTAAAACTTTTAATCTGCTATACGAAAGTTTTAATGTTTTGCTTGTGTTTCTTGTTTAATCTGGTAATTAAGTATGCGTAGATATGTACGCAAAGCCAACTGACTACGCGCAAAATTCAAAGTGAATGGATAGGTCACTCTTTTGGCAGCAAACAGTGATTTCAGTCACCAAATAAACCATACACACATAGATTATTTGCATCAGATAACTCAACATTTCAAACTGACATTTGATTATACATTTATTGTTCTAAGGACGACCAGAATTACTTGCCAATGCTATCCCAGTAGGGTTTGGTGTCAGTTTCCCCATTTTATCCAAGTGTATGTATCAGCATTGCCATTAGCACTGACCGATATGTACATGAAAAATACTTGATATCAGTATTTTGTTCCATACTACAAAAATGTATGTCAGGGTTTAACTAAAGTTTATGATGGTTTAGGTGTATATCCGGGTATAAAGTATGCATAGGCTTACCAAGGATCATGCTGGAATATCCCTTAACTTTGAAACTTCTGACAGGTAGGCTTAGACTACACAGCAAGAGGTGATTTAGGGACTGCTGCGTTTTTGTTTTCACTGAAACGTGACTGAAACACCCCTGACTCAATCATTCAGCTAAACGGTTTACACTGGGTTTACACTGTTTGTATGTTGTGTTATCTGCACTTATCTGTGGCATACCAGTATTCAGATGATGACAATGCTCATACATTAGGACATTTGAACTAGTATAGTAGGTCCTGCTACACTAGATGATCATTTACAAGTTACTTTTATCAGTGAATGTGACTTACAATCCCGTAGTCAGGCCAACATCCAGTGACACTCAGGTGAGTCTGGAGTTCCAAAAATAATTACTGAATTATTTTAATATAGCAAAAACTCTCTTTGACAGTGCCTGGAAAAAACCTTTTGTACCAAAGAAGTTGAAAACATTGTGCCAGACTGTTCACTTTTAAAGCAGTCAATCACATTCACTCAAAAAGGATTGAAAAACAATGGATTTAACAGTCATGCCATTGGCTGTCTGCCTCTCATTCGTACATTGAGATGTGTTTCAGTGTTTATAGATTAATGTGCTCTCCAGTGTTTTACCCCAAATGCCCTGCTTTTCTACATTTAGAATAATGACCTGGAACCTGGCCCATCATGAGGCCAGAGTTTCTGTCACTGACTGTGCTAATATTTGAGCTCAATCCCTGACAGTTTCAAGGTGCTTTTGATGTTATAAAAAAATAACCATTTAAATAAACGTCTGTTAACTGCTCTAAAACACATTTTAAATACATTTTAAATACAATTTATTTGTATGTTGATTGTTACTATAATATTTGTCTCAGCAATATCCCAAAATGTTCTGCTTTAATTCATTGCATTTAGGGGCATATACGCATCAAAATAATCCTTTTCTAGGTATAACAATACGAGAAAAGCTTGCAGAATTTTCTACTTTGTGCTTCACAGAATCTCAGTTATTTCTGGTGAGTTTTCTGGGAGCACTCTGATGAATCACTGCAATTTATGAGATCAGACAAATATGTGGTCACTGCTTCTTTCTTCTTTACTCACAAAAAATGTTTCTCTTTTTGTTTCTATGTTTGGATGTGGCTTTACAAATTATGCAATTTAAAGTACATACATTGCTTTTAATGATTCCACAGTGATCTCTGCAAAACAATATGTTCTTTGCAATGTAATGGTAACATTTAGAACAGAGACAATATTTTAAAAGATTTGGGAGCTGCAGAATGAACAGTATTAGTGTTGGTGGTGCCATAATGACTGGCTACATATGTTTGCTTTTTTAGATCTCTTAATGGAGCAAGACTGAACATCAGAAATCCAGAACATCTAATAGCCTGCTCTTTCCTCTTTTTGCTCTTCAGAGTAAGCTATGCTTTACACTGTGATGGGGTTGCATTAATTATTCACTTTTGGGCTTCTAACCATTTATGTACCTAATAGAAAAAGCTTATGTGAATGGTATCTATCTGCCACCAAATGTTTTTAAAAAGGCAACACAGAACCACAAACTGCTTTTTTCTACATGACAACAGTATCTGCCCCATTTTGCTTTTTCCTTGCATCACATACACATGCATAGTCCTGAGATCCAAAACTATATTATACACTTTAGCTGTTATATTGATCTCCATCACAAATAGACAATGTAAAACATTTGTATCTTGGTAATGTAATAAATAATGATCTATAAACATTAACATAGAATATACACTCCTCAAATTCTCCTCAAATTCTCACATTTTACCAGTGGCCCCTTTACCTTTGTATTCTTAGGCGTAATGTTGAATGTTAGCTACGTGTGTATATCTGAAGTAGACCTGCTTCTTTGTCTCCTTTAAAAAAGATTTCATGCTCAAGATTTAAAAGCTTACTCTTACATCAGCTTTATCTAGTAAGACAGTTACAATTCATGCACACAGTACAAGCAGCAGTGCAAGATTTTCACAGTACATAAACCATTTGCAAAGTCTACCCATAATCCTCTCTATTAAATACCAACAGCATGTAATCATAATGTCCTAAAAGGAGTATCATTTCCTTAACCTTTGTGTCTGCCTGAACCTCGCAAACTGTGAACTGATCCAAATTTCCCTCATCTGCCAGTCAGAGGTCTTGATTCCAGATTTATAGGTGCATTCAAACCACAGCAAATGACTTAAGTAAATATGACTCAGATTTGATAGGATTTACAGTAATAGACACCAAGGGGCTAGAGGGAGTATGGAATGTACTGAAGATGGTAAATAGATCTGTGGTATGTTCTTCTCACACATACCACTCTTCTTTGGAGATGACAGAGCCATCCATTTGAGGAACCATATCCACTGAGATTTCCACTTCAGATCCATAATCATATAAATAATTCTGTTCAACATATCTACATCTTTTACTGTCCTCCACTGTGCTATAGGCTGTCATCCCGTTGTCAGAATAACCATGGAACTCCTGAACACCTTCACCACCATATATTTCTGACTTCTTCTCATTGTGTGAGTCTTCAGGATAGGTCAAGATCTGAGGCAGAGAGGGACATGGTGGAAGGCTGCCCGCTTTGGCAAAACCATTTCCTAAGGCCTGTTTCTTTGTACTGTAATCTCCTTTAAAAGTGTGTCTTTGGCGATGGAAGAACACCACCAGTAGTGTGACAGCTGCCAGGAGAACTGTGCCACATACAACAGCTCCACCAATGGCAGCACCTGCACGCTGCTCCTGAGACACTTCATGAGAGAAACTAGGGAATTCTGGGTAGGGAGAGAGATGGAAGGGAAAAGGGTATAAGCATTCTTCTAACAGTCCCCACCCTCCCTCCGGGGATGGAACAGTTTGAAAAATATCAAGGCTCAAATGACCATGGCTTTTTGGTATTATTGTAATTGTTATATGAATAAAAAATATATAATTATATAACTACAGAAATATATAATATATATTCTTTATTAGATATGAAGAAGCTGTAGAGATAATTCTGAACTTTTGTACTACATTATAAGAAAAAATAATGTTCATTTAGCCGTGACTTTTTAAAATAATGTTAATCATAAATTGGAGTTATCAATGCTGACTAGCAGTCCCATCCCCTGTCATAGTTTGAGAGTACTTAAAAAGAAGTAAAGGAGGAACATTAGATGACCACAGTATTTCTGTCAGGCATCTAACTGGAAAATTCTTACTCAACTATGCAGCAGACAGGTGGCATCAAGCATCATTGTAGACATTCATTACATTCCAGTTTCTGCAGAGCACATGCAGCATTTGGACCACGCATGGATGTAAATGTGAAATCATGCAAAAGCCAATTCAGCTTTGAGAACAGACAAGGCGGATCACATCAACCACAATCGTTCATGCAGCAAATCATACAGCTTGACAAACAATTGAGAGGAACCAGAAAAGAACGAGAAACTATTTTTTTAAGAAAAATAATAATAAAGCATCTGCACTAAATATTAGTTAGTGTGTATCAGGTGACGTTTCAGAGGCAGTCGATGAGAAGCACATTATAGATTAGTGAAGAGGTGTAGAATCAATAGGATTCTCTTAAAAAGTCCACATTCACTGGACTTGGCATGCTGAGCAGCTTGGCACATGCATTTAACACTGAAAATGCCAGTACTTACCTGACACAGTGACCTCTACCGATGCTGAGCCTGTTCCAATGCTGTTTGTGGCATCACAGACATATGTGCCTGCTATCTCATAGGTTACAGGACCTTTGAAGATCAGTGTGTCATCACGGAGCTCCACGGTATTCGGCATAGATCCATTTAGACTACAAGGGAATAATTATGGAATTTCATTGTGTTAAATGATTTGTATTAGCTTTGTGGTAGATTACTGTTTAGTTAGTAATCTCAAGGCTGAGATGGCCAAATGTGTTATACATTGAGAAGCCTGTGTATGTACACAAGCTGCATGTTTAACTATATGTTTTATTATCTTTGTATACTTACTATCTCCACTGAAACAAAGAGATGGCTGGGTTGGCGTCAGCAAGGCAGGTGAGCTGAACATTATCTCGATTTATATACCAGTTTCCATCAAAGCCATCAATGATTACCTCTGGCTCATCTGTGGACATAAGTATTATAGGATATTTCCAGCATTTGTATTGTACTAGGTAAAAGCAGCAACAAAAACAAAAAATCTTAGATTAGTAAAACTTCCCTGTTTGTGGACGAACATGGTGAATAAAGCACTGTGCCTGAGCAACTATTTTATTCATCTGCAAAATGCAGAAATGTCTGCTTACACTGGATGTTGAGGGTGACACTGTCTGTGTACTGTTCATCATTGTAGGTGGAGATACAGGTGAGTTGCTGCTGATGTGTTTCTCGACTAGGCACCACTATGTAGTCACTGCGCACTGTGATTGTTCCATCAGCGTTTTTGATCTCCTCTGTGTTTGCTTCCCCATCTAACTCGGTGTCCCATGTGATCACACTGGGTGGCTTCCCATTTGCTGAGATACACGTGGCCACAGTCATCTTCAGATCTTTGGATCCTGCCACTATGGTGGGTGTGGACAGGCTCATCTGGACCATAGGTCGAGCTGCAGAAGAGAAATTAAGAATGAAACCACACCAGTATAAGAGATCTTTCATTTAAGACATAAAATGTAGCAGTGAACTGTAAAAACTCACACGATGGCCATATAATACAACTAAGTTTTTAAACTGCTTTTGAAATTTGACTGGTTAGAAGATGTGTAGCAATGTATTAAAGGCATCATTTCCTGAATAATAAGTTGTTTTCCAGAACTAATCAACAAATAGAAGATTTTCTTCTAAGTGCAATATTTCCAGTAAAATCTCCTCCCTTGAGTTGAATCTTGGCTCCTTAATCCCCAAAAGTCAACACACGGCCAAGAAACAGACAGCGGTCTGTGTTCCAAATTTGTGTTGTGAGCAAAACATCATGAAGTTAGGTCAGCCATGTCATCAGTTCAGAAATGTATCCAGATTACTTTTGGCTAAACTGTTGAAATTCTACATACTGATTTTCACAAAAAAAGACAATGTGTAAAGCTTGTAAATCTGTAACCTGACTATGATTAAATCTGACTTTGGAACATTATACTATTGGGTGGCTGTCAATCACTGAATGAGTTACTGTTCGAATAATTAATGTTAAATACATTACCTGCTTATCCCCAAATAATGGACAAAATGCTCAAATTCAAATATAGGACTCTTTTAGCCTCTTTTAACTCTTTTATTAGACAGTGCTAAAATCCCACTGTCCAAAATTTCAGACATTTTTCTAACTAACATCAAGTTTATTCTTCATTACCACTGCCTGAAGAGTCTCCCCAATAGTTTAGATCAGGGGTCCTCAAACTTTATATTCAAAGATCCAAATCTAATTTCTCGATAAGGTCAAAGGGACGACAAGTGATAAGCAAATCCCTTTTATCAAATTTGCTTACAACATACAACCAAAAGAAATGGCGCTGTATGCCTATAATTGTTTCTTTGTGAACCTAATCCACTCTCACTTTTGATAGTAAGGTCTAATATGTTATATTTTACAAAACTAATAACTTATTGAAACATACACTTAATTGCATTGCATCAATAAGTTCCTGATATGATGTGTGGACTGGGACCTGTAATGACTTACAGGTCGGTCCGGATACGGACTGGGGTCCGGACTTTGAGAATTGTTGGTTTATATGCTTTTCTCTGTTCCACAGATCACCTACTAAGAGGTAAATCCAAACAGATTCATGTTAAAGATTTAGTACGTTAAGGAATGCACTCAAACGTAACCTACCATAAACAGTGAGGTTGACCATACTCTCTCTGTTACCAGCAGGAAAGGTGGTGTATTCACAGATGTAAGCAGCCTCATCGGACAGTCTAAGGTTATTGAAGATTATGGTGGTGTCTTCCAGGGAAGGTGTCCTTTGGCGCACTGCTGGATTCTTAAATCTCACACGCTCTTTAAAGGGTGGCAGCACGGACACACCCAGGGCAGGGTTGGCAATTGCAACATTCTGCTTGGTTCCGTTTAAAAACTTCTGCCAGGTGACCTGAGAGATCTTTACAGGTGGGTTACTGTTGACAAACTCGCACCGGAGCTCCACCTGTGAGCCCACATAGCCAGACCTGTCACTGTCCATCCGCACCATCTGACCATTACCACCTGAGGGGCAAATGTAAAGCTGACAGTCAGTCTTTTAATCAAAATTAGAGGTTTCACAGTTGTTAAAAAATACTCTATGGTTCAGAAGTTAAAAAATTCAATTCTAAACCAGTTTTGTAGAAGACACATATGTAAAATGATGCACTTTGTGTAGTAATGATGCATAAATGAGAAAGATATACAGTGGTGGCCAAAAGTCTGAGATCACACTGTTTTTTATTTAGACCTAGAAGTCAACAACAACGTTTTAAAGAATAAAAAAATGAAAAGAAAAAAGTTCTGATAAGTAATATGACTGATAACTGGCCATGTTAAGGACTTCTAATCTACTCATCAGAGGCTTTTGCACAAACTGCAGATTGCAGATTGTGAGTGCACACTGTCATTACGCAAAAGGCGAATAAATAAAAAATTCTGAAAATGTAAATACTTCAAATACTCTTCTTTTCACTCAACTTGTTTAATAAATTGTCTGATAATACAAGTTGTAATTAAAATTACAGAATAACTGAAATTAGAAGGGCTTTCGATTGAGGTATCAGACTTTTTGAGAATCAAGGTCCAGAATCATATTTCACAAGTGGTGATTAAATTTTTGAAAAAATAATGATACATTTTCTAACTGCATGCTATGTTATCATTTAGTTAATTAAAACCTTGAAACAAATTTACAGTGACACCCTCGGATTCTTGTCCCATTCTTCTATGCGCTGGGCTCGTGTTAAGAACTGTGCTTACACTGTACTGTCTTTCATAGTGCCAATGTGAACTACAACCCCACTGCATGTATTCAGCTCATTCGGCTGGACATTTTTTGAGAGACTTAATGCTCTTCCTAGAGCAATCTGTAAAGTGACATGATGTTGATAGTAAACAGTCAAATTTGACCCATTTGGTACAACTTTTAAATGCTTTAAACAGTAGCATTAGTCTCTACAAACACTAAAACTTTTACTTCTTGGTGTGACACTGTAGGCTTCAGAGAACATATGAAACAATGTAGCCTGTTGCTTGCAGATGTACTGTGACTAAAGAACTATCAACTACATTAACTATATTGTTCAGTACAGTTCATATATGAAATGGTTAGTGACTGCTAAGCTGAAAGTAATATCTGTTCTTGTACTTGCACTCTCAAAGCCGTTGCTGTCATATACAGGTACCTCTGTGGAAAGTTCTTCACCTGTAGATACTATGCTGTAAATTGGTCTAAAAATAGGAAGGTTTAAGAGCTCTTGGCCCAATAAGACACTGAAAGAGACTCCCACAGCCAATAAGCTCCTGTCTAGATCTGTGAAGGGTGAGTGAAAACACAGTAATGTGTTTACCTATGTGATTCTGCATATGTGCTTGTAGTGTGCTAAAGCCACTGGGAGACACTGATTAGTACACAACTTAAACACAGGAGCCAATCTCTAACCAAAAATAAGACTTTGTTGAGACTGTGCTGAAGTCTCTTATGTAACCCAACACTAGATTGTTCTCTCTCTCTCTCTTCCTCTCTCTCTTTCTCTTCCTCTCTCTCACACACACTCTGTTTGGAGTTGGAAAGGCTCAGAAAGTACATATTCCATACACTATTTATCTGCCTTAAGGGATGACAAACTGAATAAAAGAATTTCATTTCAACGTTTTATAAGCATTTTGTGGTTTGTCTGTAGTACTGCAAAAGTAAAGCAAACACAGTAAAACAAAAATACTGCATTTTTTATTATCACAACAAATTTAATTTAAATTTAAATTTTAAACAATAGATGTTTGAACTAAGAACAAGTCACTTCTACTGAAAAGTAGAGAACAAATCTCAGAAAGATAATGTTTCAGTAAATTACTGTACATTAAATAATTGAAGTATATTATTTATCATCTTCTTGAACCACTAATGTTTCAGAAAACTCTGAACAGTAACAAAAAAGATCTTCAGGTCAACATGTTTCAGTTATTATTAAATAAAATGGCAACAATTATTATTAACATATTTTCTGAAATGAGTCATAAACTAAGTTAAACGTCATTAAAAACTGAATTAATTGTTTACATGAATTAATTATCTTTCATAAGTAACACAGCAGGAAAAGTGAATAAGATACAACACAATACGAAAAAAAACAACAACAACAACACGGAAACAGAGAATAGGGTGTGCAGAGTTATTAGCAAATGAATAACCCTTCAATAGTGTTTAATAACACTCCAGTCTATCTGATATCTGGGACAGGCATTTAATAATGTTAAATGATATTCTAAAATCTGATGGGGCTACAGGCAGACCCACCACAAAAAAGGGAAAAACTATAGGGCATAAGGAGGCTGCCCTACATTAGATCAGACAATGGGGTGCAAGCTGGCTTTTCCAGGCCACATCTCACTGAACATGTAAATACAGTAAAGCTGAGTTGAAACAGGAGCACCCACCACCTCACACACATAGGCTTGAGGGTGTTGGCCACTGCAGCAGATTACAGCACTCAGTCAGGATATTAAGAGCCAGGATGGCATCCAACTGCGTGGGAGATGACATCAGGCTTTTGCCCTCTGCTTACTGGTGCAGTAAAACCCGAGCCATTACAAAGACTTTATAGACTGTAAGTACAACAAAACTTTACTGGGCAAGGCCAGTATGAAAACACATCTAATAGAGAGCTAGCATGCAAGTTCAAGCCAACTCAAATTCATATCTCATCATCTGAGACATTTGTTAACATCCCAACATATTTTTCATTCATGTAGAAATATGTACGCATAAAACCTGATCTGAGAGATGACAGACCATGTCTAACATTTCAGGGAAATTCAGGAGTAGATTCATTCCTATAAACCCCTACTGCCACACAAAACTGTGGCTTGCAAGATAGCAGCAGAAGAAAAAACATTAGGTCTTTCCCTAGGACAGAGGCCTTCATAGTAAGACATTGAATCTTATTTCTAGTCCTGGATTTTGGCATTAGTTGACCAATCAGTTGTACCCAGCAAACCAGCTAGCGATTCTGCTGGCTGATGGAGACATGCATGTTTTCAAACATATCAGGCTGCACACACTTTGCTACAATGCCCAACAAGCCCACATTAGTCTCAAATAAGCTGATGTAACACAAAAAACCCAATGGGCCCGATTTTCAGGTTCGATCGCGCATTGTCTGAAGTCTTAAACGCAGTTGTCTCCGGGGGAGGGGCCAGCGCAAAACACTATATTGCCTGTAGTAAAAGTGAACATCGCGTCTGGCGCATAGTTCAAATGGGTTGTCTTAAATGAGTAAATTAGTCATGGGTGTGTTTGGGGCGTAGCATGCAATAAA
>JBBIGA010000022.1:9560769-9571204 GCA_037576975.1 Alestes dentex | reverse complement strand
GAAACTGTGAAGAATAGAGCTGGTGAGATCTCTTTATGTGAGAGTGATTTTGTGCAAAGAACTTCATGAACATGTTGTGTTTAGCCCATAGACCTATTATAACTAAAGTGAGTTTTGCATAATATGTCACCTTTAATGTCTAATTATACTTACAGAAGTTACATGCCTTGTGAGATTAAAGCTCTTTGTGATTTTGTCTACTCCTACTGCATCCTCCTTCCCTGTGAAACGTCATGACAGATGACTGCACCATCCACATGGATGCATCCTGTTGCCCTCCGAGGAGGATCCCCAGCTGCTGCAACGCACAGTGGAACACCAAAACCAGTTGGTGCTCAACCTACGTGACATATCACCACCAGCTCCAGCTTAAGCACCTCATCAGCCTGTCCAGATCGCCCCGTTCGCTTCCCATCGACTCATTATGCTTAGCTTCCAGAGAGGTATGGGATGACCCATCTGGGTGTCGGAACTTTATACTACAGCGTGAACTGTATTTTGCAGGGTGTCCTGAGATGTCCTCATCCCAAAAAGTATCCATACTGATCCAGCCACTCACAGGGCGGGCTCACTGCACCTTTTTTCACCTCTTCCAAACAGTCTTCGACCACCCGGACCAGGGGTAGCACTCACCTCCTCCAACTACACCAAGTAAAAAACTACGTAGCAGAGTAATCTATCGTGTTCTGTGTCCTAGCTGCTGAGAGTGGGTGGAATGAGTGGGTGGAATGAGCCAAACCCTCATTAGTATTGGGGCTACCATGGACAAAACAGCACAACCCACAAATTGATTGACAAAAAGCTGAAATGGTCCATCTCGTGCAAAAATTCATGTTTAAAGCCCATGCTCCACTGTGACGCTACATCAGTGAAGAGCCCTAGAGCTCACCTTCCTGTACATACACCCAAACAGCATCATGAGCTATCCAAGGTTTTCAGTGCCTCTAAGGCGACCTGTCTCCTTCTGCTCTGGCCATGTGACTATGTGACAAACCTCCTGCCTGGCACTGCACCACCTCAGTGTCGAGTCTACGCAGGACTACGTAGCTGAGGTGCTCAGGCAGGGATTTATCGGTCATTCCACGTCCCCTGAATTGGCTGGCTTATTTTTCATCGAGAAGAAGAATGGCAGACTCAGGCCATGTATTGATTACTGAGGGCTAAATGTGGTTACTGTGAGGTATCCACACCAGGGTTCCAGATGGAAAGATAAGAGGTTCTCCTCATTGATATATGCCAGTGGAATATGATTTGGCCATCTTTGTCTCTTGTGTTTCCCTGGCATCGACCAGCAAGTCTGAAGAGCTCTCCGGATGGAACTACCCATTGTGGCTTCTGCACATAGCAGAGTTCTTGCACTTTGTATTCTCCATGGCTCCTGGATTTGAGCTTAACCTGCATCAGAACAGCCTCAGTTGAGAGAAGGACCCTAACCTCTTCTGAGTGTGTCCCTTCTGTGTGACCAAGAGAGAGACAGACTATTTGTATTTCATTTCAACCAAGCTCCTCATTTTCAAGTGACTGTTACATGCCTTGTGAGATTAAAGCTCTTTATGTTTTCGTTTATTCCTGTATCTGTGTCCTTCTTCCCTGTGAGACGCCATGAGAGCACCTTAATTTCAAAACTGATACCTGAATAATAAGTTTAGGTATCTGGGCTTTAAATGGTCAAAGATCATTTGTTTGTTTTCTTTGCCATTCAAGATACTCCTAAGATAATATTGTTCGTACCATGATTTTCTGTGCAGCTTTTACATCCATAAAGTACTGCCATATAGACAACTGCCTGGACATATTTGTCCTTTTGAGTGCCAGTCTGTATCATAAAATAAGATAAAAGATTAGATAAGATAAACCTTTATTAGTCCCACAAGTGGAAAATTAGTTTTGTCATGGCAAAAAGCGGACAGTACAAAGTTAGGAGCAGCAAAAAGGGTGGGGGTGTCTGCAGCAGATGTTGAAGACTGCATCTAGGATGAATCAAACCTGTTAAAGAAGTGATTCAGTTCATTTGCCCACCTCACATCGATGGAGAGTTTTGTTCTTTGTGGCCTGAGATGGTTCTAAGGCCTCTCCAGACTTCGCTAACATTGTTCTACTGAAGCTGGTTTTCCATCCTTTGCCTATAGCTGTCTTTTCCATCCCTGATCAGTCCTTTCAGCTGTGTTTGCACCTTTTCAGCTCCTCTTTGTCTCCTGATTGGAAGGCCCTCCTCTTCTGCTTGAGGATGCATTGATTTCTGCAGTAATCCACAGTTTGTTGTTGGGAAAGTACCGCACAGTCCTGGTGGGTACAGTGTTATCCACACAGAAGTTAATGTAGTCCGTAACGCAGGTGACAAGGCTGTTGATGTCCTCTCCATGGTCGTCACAAAGCACCCCCCCCCACACACAGTAGACTCAAAACAGTCCTTTAGAGCCTCATCCAGTCCACCCGCAGCAGCTGGAATCCGGGCAGCACCACGCTCATGTCCGGAGTTAGCGGTGTTAGCCAGGTCTCCATTAGCATCATGATGCCACACTTTCGGAACTCCGTCTGGAACTGGGTTAGCACTGTTAGCTCATCCATCTTGTTAGTGAGAGATCGTACATTTCCCTTGACTACAGAAGTGAGAGATGGTCTGTAGGGTCTCCTTCTCAGGCAACAACGCTCCCTTCCAGCTCGACACCCTCGTCTCTTCCTCCTCAGCTCGCTGGGGATGCCGGGTCTGTCTGCCGGCAGCACCGCAGCGGGGTGCAGCCCTAACAGCTGATCTCAAGTATAAACTAAGGAGCCACACACCAGGTCTCCACACACGGGTGAAAAAAGTAAAAAATACCAGATAAAAATGACCAGAACTAACATGAAATGGTAGTGCATGGTGTCAGATTGAGGTTACTAGGATTAAATTAAAAAGTTAAGAGACAAAAAAGGGAAATAAGAAAGAAGCTCAGAAATGAGCAGATTTTTTTGTTAATATCTGATAAAACAGAAAGTAACCCCAACTTCTGCATCTTCAGCAATGGTAAACCTAGTAGTATTTCTCACTGTGGTAATTTTTGTATTCTGAAGTATTACCTTTTCACTGTGCTTTTAAATTTTCCTTTAAAGAACCATTAAATATTCCTGGTTTTCCAGTTTGAACGTAATGTCATCCTTACCTTTTAGTTTATTTATGCTCTTCCACCCTTCCTAAATCCTCAGTTATCTTTTTCTCACTTCTTGTATTAAACACCAATTACCCATTATATTAAAACCACTAACAATTACCATATATAATATTTAATATATTGTTACAATAGCACCTGTCAAAGGGTGGACTACATCAAGCAATACAGCAGGCCTTGTGGGGAGTTCCTGGTTTGCTGTGGTTAGTCCCCACCAAAAATGGTCCAAGGAAGAACTGGTGATCTGGGGACAGCATCATGGATGCCCAAAGCTCAATGCTGTGTGCGGGAAGTGAAGGCTGGCCTGTCTTGGCCAATACATCAGAAGAAATTTTGTAGCACATGTTGCTGAAAAAGTTCTGGTTACAAGAGAAAGTTTAACCAGTCCATGGCAACTAGCTGCTTATGGGTAGCCAAAGGTCAATCAAAAGTACCCATCATGACCCCTGTCCATCACCAAAAGCACCTACAATGGGCATGTGAGCATCAGAACTGGACCACAGAGCAATTTAAGAAAGTGGCCCGATTGCACAAATGACACTTTCTTTAACATAATGTGGATGGTCGAATCTGTGTGCACCAACTGATCAGTGTTCCATTGCAAAACCTTGGGCCTAGGCAATCAATTGGATGTTACTTTGACATGATTTAGGGCTGATCGGTGTATGAATAGGCTAAACAGGTATGGTATGCAGCTTTGTCTAACTACTTTGCTGATGTTAAACCAATCTGTTCGTTGTCAAGTGTCACTACTGTGGCTAGTTCTTATTAGAGGAATGAGATGGCATTTCTGTTTTTCTGAGGACATTACATAATTATATATAGTTAACACAGTCAAAAGCTCAAGATGCCTAAATTCCTTGGCTTTTTTAATTATCCAACATAAATCACCAATGATGACTCCTGTTCCACTGCTTATCCTGAATCCTGCTTGAATGCCTTGCAGTTCATCTTAAATGAACGGGTAAGGTTAAACTGTGGATTGTCAATGGGGTTGGTATGACTTGTGATGATCCATTCTCTAAAAAAGGATTTCCCAAATTATTTGTTAGTTCTTTGTTAACTTAGTGTCCACTGATGAATAAAAGCCGTCAAAAATAATGAAATGATGCTTTAAAAGACCATCTAATCCCCTAATCCTCTTCATTATCATAATACATATAATGCGGATTTATCACAATTTGTAAAAAGAGTAACGGAAATTGCAGTGTTTTCTTTACAGCACACTGAAGATGATCGACAACGATACCAACTCATCTGTTTTTGCATCTTTTCGTTGACATATTTGTGTAAATGACCCTCCCTCTTCCCCCTTGAATGGGGGGGGGGTTAACAGTCACATGAAAGACTCCTATTGGTATCTTATTATTTGCATCCCTAAGTTGCATGTTGTTGTGGGAGCTCCTTTGGGAATTTCCTTTGGGAATTATGGTAGGCTTGCAATGATTCTGAGAGAGCCGAATGTCATTTTAGGAGAGTGGTTGGTAACAGTAGGATGCAAAACAATGCATGATTTAAAAAAAACATCATCTTTGTAAAGGAAAGAGAGAGAGATAAGATGGCCATGGGCTACTATTTTTGTAATGTTAACATATTGCTATACTATTAGCCCTGGGGATTACATGTGGAAGTATGAATAAGACTTAATTCCTGCTATGAGTAACTACATTTTCACAGTTGGGGCTCGTCCACCAGCTTGTGAGGCATAATCCTTCCAAAATGGGGATTTATGGCATAAAAACACCCAAAGCACTCAGTGAGGCCAATATCTCACTGACAGACAAATAGGAGCACATACAAATACACAGACATACACACACACACATTATCCTTGAGGGTTGGTGGTTTCAAACCTAAAATCACTCGACTATGTTTTGTAGCAAATTATACAATTGTGATAAAGAGTTTGTGGACCCCTTGGAATTATTTTCACATTTGCATGGGTTAACTGTTATCTGCATGGGTTTATTGGTTTTACACAGCTGCTGTTTATGTTGTGTCAAAATTTCAAGAAAAACAAATGGTCCAAAAAAGATTAAAATAAAATTGTTGACTTCAAAATAAACATTGTTTATTTACTTTCTCTTGCTTTTGTTGGTGATATAAGGTTTTGTTTCAACAGCAATAGTGATTTAATAATCACTATAAGCTGTTTGTATCTTCAACTAAGTTGGTGCTTAAGAAATGCTTAATTTTACAATCCTGAAATGACCGCCTCACTACGAGAGCGTAACATTGCATTTGTGCTTTCAGGCCTAAACCCTTGTAACATGTGGCTTGGGAAAATACTCATGCCCAACAGATGACTTCCGCAAGAACAATTCATTAAATGACATGCCATAATCCCATGTACTGAAGCAAGACACATTGGAAGTGCAGGATAAAAAGCACATAGAAATAATTGCAGAAAAAATCCTGACATCTAAATCCTGTCAAACAACATGTGCATATGGTGCTGTGAGAGCTGTTGCTTTATTTTTTTTATATTTGTACTGATTTCTGTATGTCTGTAAACAAATGAAGAAAAAAAAAACAGATGTTTCTCCTGGCCTTTTAAAACCAATCATAAGCTAAGCTTGTATTTGCTTAGCAAAAAGTACTGCTGTATAACAAAGGCAACTTAAAGATTCACACTTTTACCTAATTAACCATAGCTTTGCTTTATGATCATACTTACTTACTAAAATCACAGTTATTACACTTTCTTTATTTTACATAGAAACATGCCCATACCCTTTCCTTTCCATTCCTTTTTCCGATATTATTGTAAACATTGAAAAAAAATTGTGGTTGAAATACATGGAAGAGAGTCCATTCACATTTTTCCTAAAATAAATGATAAAACCCATTAAACCCACCTTAAGAGAGAGCTATGCCAACTGGGCTCTTGGGCTCCAGGCCAAAGATGGCTGTGTCACCACCAAGATTTGTTTATAAATGGTTATGCATCAGCATGAACAGATATATACATTATCAATATCAGAAAAGTGGCCCCTTTTAGTCACGTGTGAACACACTGCATAGCACACAGTGTGAACAAAATGAAATTCCTTCTCTGTATTTAACCCATTCACCAAGTGAAACAGTGGACTGTCACCAACGAGGGGCAACTAATGAGCAGTGTGTAGGGACACTACAGTGCTCAAGGGAACCTCAGTGGTGCCACTGGTAGTCCTGGGATTCAAACCCACAGCATTATAATCACAGGGGCAACTCCCTAACCAACAGACCACCAGCTGCCCCTTCTGCCATTTGACTATATTTCCATATTGTGCAGCCCCAATTTTCTCCTGCCTTGGGTTCTCATTTAGTGGGACAGCTGATAACATTCTGTGTGTACTGACCAGCCTGTTTCATGAAAAACACCAGCCTCCTATAAAGACTGCTTTACCCCAACCACCTGGCACTTACCTGGCAGCAGGAGGGAGGTCAGCAGAGCAAAGCCCAGCGTCAGAGTCTTCATAGCCTCTCTTTCCTGCAGTGTGAGGAGTTTAGAGTGGTGGATGGAGGGTGTAGTAGAAGTAGTAGAGGGCAAACTTCAAGTTCGGTCCTAAACTGAGGTATAGTCCAAATTCCCATTTATCGGGAGAAGTTCTGTCACCGTCGGGAGATTTAAAAATGGGTCTCCAACGTCCTTCACTCCAGTTTTTCTCAGTCAAACACAATCTGCCGGGAGCCTGTGGAGGAAACACGAACTACACAGCCGTGCGTGGGATGAGGGTCGAGCAGAAATCAGCTTACAGAACAGGGCGCTGAGATTAGTGAAGTACAGCTCGTAATAACGACCGACAGTCTAACGATATCTTCATTTATTTGTTTGTTAATAACTTACTTGACGTCCAGGCTTGCTCCCTCAGGTATATCGTAGAGAACGCAGTCCAGACATGTGACCGCAGCTCTGGCAAAAACTCTCTTTCCCTCCGCATCTGCTCCTGGAGAAACTGAGCTACAGCCGAGTGAGCCACGGAGGAGCAAAACACCAAGTTTATGTTCACTTCACCACCTTCCAAAACAGACTAAACACCGTTATCTCTCCTCTCCTCCACAGCCTGACCGTGTTTGCCCTGCTCTAGGTGCCTAAATGCGATTACAAAACGGGGCGGAGTCCCTCTGAGAGAACTGACATGCAGCTAACTTCTTTGGCTCCTTCTTGGGTTTTTTACTCCACCTTAAATGTAATGGGCTACAGAATGGAACTGCGGTGCCAGTCGAAATTCTCTAGTTAAACTCTGTCGAAGAAGAGGCTGTGTAGATTTAGAGTTAGTTCAGTCAAACAGTTGAGTGCAAAGTAAGTTCATATATACACTATGGACGATAGTATTAGGGCACACTTCCTAACTATTGAATTCAGGTAGGCCCTTACTTCAGTGAAGCACAATCTTAATGCTTCAAGCAGACCAAGACATTTTGGGCAACGCCATGCTTCCAACTTTGTGGACACAGTTTGGGGAAGAACCTTTCCTATTCCAGCATGACTGTGGCCCAGTGCACAAAGCAAGCTCCATAAAGACGAGTTGATGAGTGGATGAGTTCAGTGAGGAAGAACTTGACTGGCCCACACAGAGCCTTGACCTCAACCCCATCCAAGACCTTTGCGATGAACTGGAACAGAGACTGCAAGCTAGACCTTCTCATCCAACATTAGTGTCTGACCTCACAAAATGCTCTACAGAATGAATGTCAAATTCATTTCACGCTTAACAGGACTGAGGTTTCTGGATTGTCACTCTGATATTCAGCTTGTGTTTATCTTGTTTATCTTCATTCTGTTCTGTTGGTGACAACACCAATAGCTTGAAACTTGAAGCTTCATCGATTTAGTTTTAGATCAAAAGTTCCCAAAAAGAGAAGATAAGATCACAAATGTCTTCACACTTCACATGTTGACAAATGCTGCTTGCACAAAGCAGAGCTTCTGTGGGAAAACTCAGTACTTGCGGTTTAGGGTCTGTTCTTACACTAAGAGATCGTCCTTTATATACTTAAAACAACTGCACTTAAAACTACTGCACACCACTCATCTGTGTTTGTATCTCAATTGATGTGTCTTTCAAATCGTTTACTCCATATTACATCTACATTAAGACAGCCCCCCCATGTGGTCCTAGGAGTCAAATGCACTATGCATTACTTAAACTGGGACTAGAACTGCTTCTCCAATCATGCCGTTCAGATCATTTTAGTTTCTGCTCTCGGTGGGATTGGTAATCAGTTAATGAGTTGAATCAAGTGAACTGTTAGGTGGAGCAGGAGCTTTAGAGTGTAGAATAGATTTATTTTAGTTGTAAAGCAATGCACAATTACTTGGAATCTGTTTGGATTCTGCAAGTAAAAAAAATGGTTTCGAAAAAACCTAGAGCTCTGTTCTTTCTTTCTTTTTGTAAAAGATACATAAAGAGAATTTAAAAAGGATCAATATACAATAGATCAAAATGTATTTGGATCAGTTAAACTGCGTAGGGCACATGAAATACAGGGCCCTAGTATAGACCTGCATTATTTAATACAACATTGGCAATCATTCTCTAGGAATCCTTCAAAACAAAAGATGACACTGTTTCATTTTTATATGATGCCTCAATGGATAGCTCTATGTCTACCCTTTACATAATCTCTGCTTTTGATGTGGGTTGTCGAGTCTTATGTTAAACCCTTTTCAAATGCAAAAAGCTCCTCTCAGATCTCCGCTGTCATTATCATCACATGAGGGAAAATTAACAATTTAAAATAAGTCCTGGAAATGAACGTACCAATTTTAACTAGTAGCTGTCAGCTTTTCCAAAGCTTAGGCTTCTCTGCCACTTCAGACACTGCAGGTTTCTCTGTGCCTAAATATATATATTCAGCTCTTTGAATAATACCACAGTAGTATAGAGAATTGTGCAAAGGTTACTGGCTGCAAAATGTGTTTCAGATGAATATAACTTATAAATAAAGGTCTGTTTGTGGTATTATAGAGTATCTCTAGATTATTCAGTTACATTTGCATCTTATAGAATATATTTATTTAGACTGTATTTCTTATTCCTATATATATGTATATGCCTTTTTTGACTGAGTGTGGTGTTTCTTCATAGATTTCACGATGCTAAGAGCATGTTTTTCTTCTTTGAGAAGGTTTCTGTGACATGACACGAGGTCTTCCTTATGTCAGTCTCCAAACTGTTCTACCAGACATAGTGGCACAGCCTATAGTGGTGGAACTGGGTGAAAAGTGATGTTGTTGACATTTTTTCTGAGCCTTCAATGTCTTGGACCTGTCTCAGAGTAGCTGTTGCAGACAACTTTGGGGTGCACATGGAGCTAGGATCAACGTTCACTAAACTTAACCAATGATGTAGTGTTTGTTACATTTGTGAACCACTCCAAGTCTCCGTTATAATGTATTGTAACTATGAAGCAGCAACTGAATGCATAATCTAATTTGCATATAGTGCTTTTTTCAAGTCTGTGCTCTGTGGAAGAGACATGGAGGTACTCACCACACTCCTCTCAATTCTCTTTTTCTCTCTCCGACGTTTTATTTTATCTTCTAATTATGTTCCCATTTTATGTACAGTGTTTTCAAAGAGCACCAGTGTACAGTCAAAAACGTGAATATGTGATGTGGTAAAAAAGGCCTAAAATGTTCTAGTGTAACCCCTAAATATGCCCCCAAATGTGCTCCTAAAACACTTTAATATCATTTTAAACTCAGCTTAATACATTACAATTAAAAATGTAAATGTAAAATACCGATGTTACCGCTGTATATACTCCACACACGTTTTCTTTGGTATGCGCTGTCACTTTCTTTGGTATAAGCAGGCTAAATACAGTAATAAATTAATTTAATTTACAGTAATGAAAATACAGGTTTTGAAGAAGAGCTAAATGAAAAACAGGAGAACACTCAGAGAAACACTCGAGACAGCTCCACTCGAGATGCGCCACAGGGCAGCAGCCAATCAGCAGCAAGGAGAAATAAATAATGTTATCTGATTAAAATAATGTTATCTGAGTTTAAAATGAAATGAAAGTGTCTTGGGAGCATACTGGGGGCATATTTAGGGTTTACACTATAAAAATAGGAATTTTTAGGCATTTTTTAACCACATCATGACAATGCGTTTTTTCACTATACGCTGGTGTGGGTGCGGGGGTTACTGTGTGTGTGTGTATATACACATACATATATGTATGTATATGTATGTATATATACACATACATATGTATGTAGACGTTGTAATCTGAAGGAGATTAGTGACTGCAAGGTAGTGGTGGGTGAGAGTGTAGCGAGACAGCATAGA
>JBBIGA010000022.1:9543608-9560669 GCA_037576975.1 Alestes dentex | reverse complement strand
CATATAGCAGATGCCAGTTTGTAATGCATCAACAGTTCATGCAGTGAATCCCAGCCAGTGTGTTGGAACTATGTCTTCATTGTACATTTTATGTAGTTTGTTTTATTTTTATTCATAAAGTGAAATAAATGTGCAATATGGGGACGACATCAGAGAGTCTGTAAATCTATTCTGTTGTATAGTGTTATAGGTGTCAAAATCTGCGTAAACATTAGAAACGCTGATTAACACTTGCAACTCGGTGTCGTGATGGTTAAAAAAAATTCTGAAGGTAGTAAAAGAAGGTATTGAAAGGTATTAAATTTAACTTAAGGATTGCTGAATATACCCTGATGTGGACTTGACTGAAGATCATCACAGAGTACAAGTAAAAGAGCTGCAGTGTGGGGGAGGTAACTGCTTCTCCACCGGAGGAGCTGAACACCTTCTATGCATGCTTTGAAAAACACCTACCTCAGGAGCTTTTGCAGGAAGAGGACAGCTGTCGTCTTCACATATCTCAGACAGACATGTGTACTACAGAAAAGTAAACACATGGAAAGCTCCTGGACCGGACGATATCCCAGGTCATGCTCTCAAAGCGTGCGCCCACGAGCTGGCAGATGCCTTTACAGACATTTTTAACCTTTCCCTGCTCCAGTATGCTGTCCCAACATATTTCAAAAGGACCACCATCCTACCTGTCCCAAAGAAGACTAATGTGAGCTGCCTAAATGACGCCCAGTAGCACAGTAGCACTCACCTCCACTGTCATGAAGTGCTTTGAGCGCATAGTCAAAGCTCACATCACATCTTTACTCCCTGCTTCACTTGATCTGCTCCAGTTTGCCTACAGGCCTAACAGATCTACAGACAATGCAATACCAAATGCACTTAACACTGCCCTCTCCCACCTGGACCAGGAAAACACATACGTGTGGATGCTGTTCATCGACTATAGCTCCGCTTTCAACACCATTATACCATCAAGACTCATCATGAAACTCTGTGACCTGAACATCACTTCCTCCCTGTGCAGCTGGATCCTGGACTTCCTGACAGACAGACCTCAGATGGTTTGGATCGGCAACATCACCTCTTCCACACTGGCACCGGTGCCCCCCGCTGTACACCCTGTTCATCCACGACTGCACAGCAACACGCAGCTTCAACACCATCATCGAGTTTGCAGACGACACCACCATCATCGGCTGCATTTCTGATGGAGACGGACCAAGGAGCTCATCGTGGAGTACAGGAGACTGCAGGGAGGAGGCCACACCCCCATCCACATCAAGAGAGTAGAGGTGGAGAGAGTCATCTGCTTCAGATTCCTGGGCATCAACATCAGCAAGGATCTGAGCTGGTCATACCACATTGGTGTGATCACAAAAGCAACAGGACCATGGCTTTTTTTTCTACGGCGCCTGAGAAGGTTCGGCATGGACTCCAGAATACTCTCTAACTTCTACCGATGTACCATCAAGAGTATTCTGTCTGGCCTTGTCACCTCCTGGAATGGCAGCTGTAACTCTCTGGACCACAAAGCTCTGCAGAGGGTGGTTAGATCAGCACAGCACATCACCAGGACAGAACTGCCAACCATTCAGGACCTCTACAGACAGAGCTGTAGGATGAAGGATGCAGCGGATCCTCTCTGATCCAAGCCACCCCAGCCACAGACTTTTCATGCTCCGAGACAGTTTCTATCCACAAGCCATCAAGCTTCTGAACTGCTGACATTCTGCACACACCAATGTACACTCACCACAACTACTTGACCTTGGACTCTTCACAGTGTCATTTTAAACAATGACACTTTAAAATCCTCAGTGCACTATTTTGTGCACCACATCCTAAATATCTCATTGCACTATTTTGCACACAATCTATTAATATTGTAAATACTAAACCAAATATTAAAAATGTTATTTTCTTATTATTTTACTTTTTCTATTTCAACATGGGTACACAGCCAGTCTGTGCGAGCCAGAAGTCTAGCTGGGTTGTAGGGGATCAAATACTTATTTCACTCAATGACACGCGAATCAATTTATAACTTTTATGTAACATATTTTTTTTGCTTTTTGGCTGATACTCTGTCTCTCTCCATAAAAATGAAACTACCTTATGAATTAGAGACTGTTCATATGTTTGTATGTCAGCAAACTTGCAAATTCAGCAGGGGATCAAATAATTATTTCCCCCACTGCACAAATGAAACACTTTCAAACTTCTGACTCAAGTTTTGTCTCTCCTACCACTGTGCGTTTAGTGTCTCAGTTCTCGCTCTGTATGCACTCTACAGGGGGCTCAGCGCCCAGGTCTCTCTTCTCATTCATTATGGAGGGCACACAACCACAAAAATCGATTTTTTAAAAATGATCAACAAAGTAAAGTGGCCCCCTATAGTCACATGTGAACACACCACAGAACACAGTGTGAACAGTGTAAATTTCATTTAACCCATTCACCAAGTGAAGCAGTGGGCTGCCACCAACGGGTGTGCCCTGGGGAGTAGTGTAGGGGGACAGTACCTTGCTCAAGGGTACCTCAGTGGTGCCATTAGCAATCCTGGGATTCAAACCCATGATCATCTGATTGCAGGGGCAACTACCTAACCACTAGACCACCAGCTGCCCCAATTCTTAGCCCCTGATCATGTGACCAATTTACTTGTACACTACAGGGAATATTAATAGAAATTTTGACATTGGAACCATGCTCATATATTTCTGACGGACACAATCACAGTAACTAGAAGCACATCCACGAGAAAATGCGAAGTGTGATCCCTATGGTAACTGGGGTTGTTGCTAGGTGCTTGCTATAGTTTTGCTGTTCAAAATATTTCTGTTGTTTACTGTAAAAGTCACCAAACATACATAATAAAGATCTTGCTCACACATAATAGTATTATAACAAGATTTGTTGAAAGAAATGTAAAAAAAATAATCAAACAATGTTTGATTGCATCGCACACACACCACTCCCACTTTTTTTATTATTGGAAATAAAATATACTATTTTTACCTTTAAAGTTTTTTGTTTTAAATTGATGCCATTTTAAAAAATCGATGCCTTTTTAAAGTTTAAAAATATACATTTCAAGATTTTAAAAAGTTCTGCATGACCAAAGTTTGATGTGATGTATGGAGCCTCCACTGGCGACCCAACACACAGAAGCTCCAAATTAGGATGTCCTTTTGTAAATAACGGTGTTTTAGCAGCACTGCACTTTCTCTCTCGCGCGCTCTCTCGCTCGCTCGCTCTCTCTCTCTCTCTCTCTCTCTCTCTCTCTCTCTCTCTCTCTCTCTCTCTCTCTCTCTCTCTCTCTCTCTCTTTCTGCTCTGCCCCTCCCCTATCCTCTCCCCCACCCCCACCCCAGTGGTGCGGCACAGGCTGGCAAGCCAGAAAAATCAATTTTTTTTAATGGTCAAGACTTGACCCCTGATCATTTGATCAGTAAGCTGTGTACAAGCACACTAGGGTGCTGGGGGGCATTTTATGGGTACAGCGGAACATGTAGCAGCATTCACAGGCTATTTAATTTTTTTTTTTTTTTTTTTTGAAAGACTGAGGGTTCTGTGTGTTTTGCTCCGTGTTTGTGTCTTCATGATTTGTTTTTTTCTACTTCTCTGTCCTCCGCTTCTATATGTGTCATACCACAAACAAATTTCAAAGGGGGCTTGAACATTCTTTCTCTTTCCCAGATTTGTGTTTCAGGTGTGTCTTGACCAGTTTTTCAGGCTCCGATGAGAAGCAGCACTTATATTGTCTGACACAATCACACAAATACCTAGATTGCATTCCTAAAAGATAATGTGAAATTCAATTTGATTTAATTTTATTTATAAAGCAGCTTTACAGAATACAAGTCCGAGCCCCTAGTGAGTAAGCCAGAGGCGACAGAGGCAAGGAAAAACTCCCTCAGCTGGAGGAAGAAACCTCTGGAGGAACCAAGCCTCAAAAGGGTAACCCATCCTCCTCAGATCGACCTGGGGAGAAAGAAAATAGAGTCTTTATGGGGATAAATACCAAGAGAAGGCCTTCATGAACAAGATTATTGGCAGATAGGCCATCTACGGCTAACAGATTTGGTATCACTACGTGTCCAATAGAGTCTGTAGTCCATAAACAACAGGATCAGGAGCAACAATCTCTGTCGGAGCTTTAAGCAGCAGTTGTCCCTAATTGGGGTAGGGCACGAATGGAGCTGAAATCAGTCAAGGACAATTTGGCACGGGGCTCCAGTGATAGCAGGCCCGGGAAGGTGGTGACCTGGGTTCCCATGGTGATCAGTCGGGCTAGCCAAATGTGCAGCGGTTCCCCTTCGGAGAAAACAGAGAAGAGAGTTAGTTCTGTTTAAATGTGCAGAGGATTATTTATTTCTGTGAGGAGTGCAAGTTAAGACGCCGGCGTATCTTGCTAAAGCAGCCCAGGTAGAAAAGGGCAGAATCGAGGGGTATGATGGGCGTGAGAGTGCCCTGAGACACCAGCGCACCTCCATTCCACCATCACAAACCTGAGTGAACGTGAGGAGTGGTGGGGCGACAACACCAGTCTCCCAGTTTACTTGAATTCTCCGTGTCCACCGCCTCCCGGCTCTACACCTTTCATCTAACAGGAAAAATTCATTACAAAAAGCCTGACTAAACAAGTAGGTTTTCAGCCTGGACTTTAAAACTGAGACTGTGTCTGAGTCCCGATTGTTGTTCAGAATAGCATTCCAGAGTTTGGGGGCTATATATGAGAACGCTCCTGCTGAAGCTTTCATAATTCTGGGGACAAGTAAATAGACAGCACCTTGAGATCTGAGTGACCATGGAGGGTCATAGTAAGAGATAAGTTCACGGAGGTCATTGGGTGCGAGGCCGCTTAAGTCTTGATAATATTGGGCTAATGTGGTCAAATTTCCTGGTTCTAGTGAGGACTCTAACTGCCGCATTTTGGACTAGTTGAAGCTTATTTAGATTTTTGTTGGAGCAGCCTGACAACAGGCTGTTACAATAATCAAGTCTGGGAGTAATAAAGGCATGGACTAATTTTTCTGCATCTTGGAGAGAGATGGACTTCTTAATTTAGCAATATTTCGGAAATGAAAAAGTTAATTTAGTAACACTACTTATGTGTGTCGAATGTAAGATCGGGATTTGTAGTGACACCAAGATTCTTTACATTTAACGTTGGAGAGGCTGAGGCACCAGCAAGATCCAGCATTAGACCTGACAGTTTGCTTCTAGCAACTTTTGGACCCAGAAGAAGGACCTCAGTTTTATCTGCATTGAGTTTATGATCGGGATTGGCAGAGATGTAAAGCTGTGTATTGTCTGCGTAGCAGTGGAAGCTAATCCCTTGTTTCTGGATAATCATCTCTAATGGCAGCACATACTGATCAACTGAACACCAAGTTCTATACAAGCGCACTTCTATGGATTGTAACGCATGTTTTGACATTGGAGCATTTCCAAAATTCAGCGTGAGCTCAGAGGATAAGCGATGCCTATTTTGGCCATAAAAAATTATAATGAAAATAAAACTTAGGAAGAATGGTAGTGTGATTGCTGACACAATCATACTACTACTACAACTAATAATAATAATAGAGGAAGAAGAAGAACAAGAAGAAAACAACTTAAGAAGAACATCTGATGCAGTCACACTAATGAAACACCCTTTCAACACTCATTTTTTAATGTACCATCTATCCTTTAATTCTCCTCCCTGCTCTTCTCCTCAGGTCTGCTCTACAATCACTCCACAAGGCATGTGAAGTGGCACGCTGCCATAATTACTTCCCAGGCAGCCTGTTCCTGACCTGGGTCAGCTACTACCAGAGCCGCATGTCCTCTGACCAGGCCCATATCAATGAGTGGAATGCTATGCAGGACGTACAGTCGCACCGGCCAGACTCACCTGTGCTCTTCTCTGATGTGTAGGTACACTTTTCCATTTTGCAGCCCAGACACCTTGAATACACTTTCACTTGGTATTTATGGTCAGGTCTAGTTTTGAGTGCTTTCTGATTCATTTTGTTGATTTTTGTGAAGCACTTTGGAGGTTATTTTTGCTATTTTCATACAAATCTGTGATGCAACAATGATTTTAGTCATTTGATGTACTACTTTATTACTATTTGATTGTCTGCTGTAAAATAGATTTGCCCTGCTTTCCCCTGAACTGTACATATTAATCTTTCAGGCGTTTACTCACTCCTGTTGAGTTCAAAGAGCACAAGTGATTTATAATGACTAAAAGTAGGGATGTAGCATAAGAAAATAAATATCTAGATTTCTGGTATTTCCCACGTGGGTTTGTGTTTTTGTGTGTTGTGTATTCGCCATTACGTGCTACTCTGGAAGCTACTTAGCATCATTGTCACACCAACACTTCTGCATAGTGAGGGCAAATCACTTCTCCCAACACAGTTTTTTACTGCACAGACCACACACTTCCTGTTTGTGGTCACATTATCTGAGCCCAACATAACAAGCACCAACGAGCAGTTCTTTTAATGTGCTGCTATGTTGCAAACTTTTGTTCTGCATTGTTTGTACTTGTACTACTCATCTGACCATAACACCTTTTTCCACTTCAGAATCTTCAAAGTGCGTTTTGGCAAAGCTCACATGAGACTTAAAGTGGCTTTCTTGAGGAGTGTTTTTTATATTGCGGCCCTCCCGTACAAGCCACATGTGTGATATTTTTGTCTTATGCATGCAATGACCACTCTTTGCCATAAATTATTGTAACTGTTTTAAAATTGCCATACTGTGCTCCTTGATAAAGTTTTTTAATTTTTTGGATCTTTTTCATACCTGTCCAGAACTTTATCCCTGAGATCTTTTGACAACGCCTTGCTTTCAGTTTCACAATTAAGGACTGGAATGCTCCAGGAATAGCTGTTTTAGGATAGAGAATGTTAGCTGTTATATCTGCTTGAGTTATCCATCGCTATGATAGTTTTTTTTTTTCCCTGAATGGTTGCAGTTGGAAACTTTGGTTTTTTTTGTGTGTCTTCATGTCAGGCTGCAAAGCAGCTAAATGTGAATATTTTGAAGGGGGTGATTCTGTTCTATACCAACTGTTTGTGTTGTTTATTGGCAGGCCAACAGAGCGGGAAAGAACAGAGCGGCTGATCAAGAGTCGTCTGAGAGAGATCATGATGCAGAAAGACCTGGAGAATGTCACATCTAAAGAGGTGTGTTAATACCTATGCATACTTACAGCAGTGACCTGCAACATCGTATATATCTATGCCTGTGTATATCGCAGTTGTGTACTCATGCCCAGTGTTGAGTGGTATAACAGAGGTGGCTGGTGGTATAGTGGTTAGGGAGTTCACCCTGAGATCAGAAGGTTGTGGGTTTGAATCCTTTGGCTGCTCATGACACAACTAAGGCACCCTTGAGCAAGGTACCAACCCCACACACTGCTCCCCGGGTGCCCTTCATTGGTGGCAGCACACTGCTTCACTTGGTGAATGAATTAAATGCAGAGAAAGAATTTCACATTGTTAACACTAGTTATTAGCAGTTAAATTTAGCAGCTGTTGTTACAGGTAGTTTAACATTTATTGATTATTGGATTGAACATTGCACATTGATCTAATATATTTTATTAATAAGTAACCAAAATTACATGATAATGATAATAAGTAAACAAAAACAATACTTTCTATTTTTCAATGGTAAAAAAGGTAGAAACAATTTAACCCCCGCCCCCTAGATTGATAGTGTTCATTGTGATAATATGGTTCCCAAATGTAGTAAGAGAGAACTTCCAATAATATACTTCAACCACTAGCCTACATTAGAGCACCACCTTGTTTTAAACCTAGCTTGGAACTAGTGTATGACATAAGATCAATTCAATTGTTGTCATGTATACCACATGCAAAATGTTTTCAGAGAATTAAATCTGAAGTTAGTTGTTACCTTACAGAATCCTTCTTGGACTTGCTAGAATCACAGACTAACTGCATCCGAATCCCAACAGATCCGTACAGAGCTGGAAATTCAGATGGTGTGTAACCTGCGGGAATTTAAAGAATACATTGATAATGAGATGATAGTCATCCTGGGTCAGATGGACAGCCCCACTGAGATCTTTGAGCATGTATTCCTGGTGAGTCGTTAGTTTTGTATCTGTATAGTTTGTTTTCTGTTTAATGCTTTAAAATAACCGTAATTCTTTTGTATAAATCATAATAGACTATTTGTTTGTTAAAAGGGGTCGGAGTGGAATGCTTCTAATCTAGAAGAGCTACAAAACAGTGGGTAAGACTGCTAGATTCAGTTATTGATCCCAAAACATACATGACTAACATTGACAAACATTCCAGCAAACAGTGTTTCCATTTTTTCTTTTCTTAGGGTACAGTACATCCTTAATGTGACAAGGGAGATTGATAACTTCTTTCCCGGCCTGTTTGAGTACCACAACATTCGCGTGTATGATGAGGAGGCCACGGATCTGCTGGCCTACTGGAACGACACCTATAAATTCATTTCCAGAGCCAAGTAAGTCTGCTGAAATAATGCAAAAGTAGTTTTTTAGCGATTTACTGGATAAAATACAGTTGGTTTATCTCTGTCTTTCACTCTAACTTTTTTCCACTTTTTTTGTTACACATAATATTTCTGATAAAAATAATAATTGATAACGCATTGAGCTTTGGCTAAATTGGTCATAACCATGTAATGAAAATTCAGCAAAAAACTCCAGCGAGCCCCACCACTTTCATCTATCCATAACAAATAACTGAACTACTGTGTACAGGAAAGCAGGGGCCAAGTGTCTGGTACACTGTAAGATGGGCGTTAGCCGTTCAGCTTCCACTGTGATCGCTTACGCCATGAAAGAGTATGGTTGGGACCTGGAGCAGGCCTTCGAATATGTCAAGGAGCGCAGAGCAGTTACCAAGCCTAACCCATCTTTCATGAGGCAGCTGGAGGAGTACCAGGGCATCCTTTTGGCCAGGTATGCACCGTATTTATATAAGGTAGGAAGATGGCTTGGCAGAGGCAGTAATTGAATAGAATTTTATATCTCTTATTATTTTAGAACATTATATTTAAAAAGAATATAGAATGTAAACAGTCATGTGTTCACCTTAGCAAAAAATAACATCTCATAGTCCTCCAACTGGCTAGGACTTGCCCATCATATAGTGCTGTCATACCACCAACAATAGGGGAGTAAAGGCTAGCACATATTTCCTCCGAGTCACGTGATGGTAGTAACAGCATCTTTTCCAACTGCCTTTACCAGTGCTATGTTAGCCAATTTTATTATGTTCGCTAGCAGATGTGTTGGCTAGTATATAAATATACTGACACTGTAAAAGCTGTGTGATGGCTGACAGTCTTTCTGAGAGTCCACTGAGAGGAGCTGAAACTGCAGATATCCTCTGCATTTGTTTTGCTTTTGTGACGTCCGGGCCTGGTCCGCCACGACCCCTCGTCCTCGTGCTGAGTTGCTAAGCACTGCGCCCAAGCATGAACAGCCCAGCACGAGGACGAGGGGGCATGGTGGACGAGGCCTGGACATCACAGCTTTTTTCGTGCCAATATATAATTTTTCATGCATTTTAGTGCTAAATTATTAAGAAAAATATCATCTACAACTTTTATAACATATTAACGTAAATTCAGCTACATTTCCATATAAAAAATAACTATAGATTTTTTGGTACTGTCCAGAGAACATAAAGAAAGCGCGTCTTGGGATGGTGAAATACAGCTGTACTCAGAGGCAGGAGGTTTGAATCTGAGAACGCTATTTATTTCTCCTTGCTGCTGATTGGCTGCTCCCCCTTGACACAGCTGCAGTCCAGAATTTCCCCCGTGGAGCGTCTCAAGTGTTCTCATGTTTTTTGTTTTGTTCTTCTTAAAGCCCTGTATGTTTATTACTGTAAATGAAATTAATTTCTTACTGTATTTACCTGCTTATGCCAAAGAAAATGACAAAAGAAAACAAAAGAAAACACACAATGTATGAATTACAGTACAGTCTGTACAGGGGCAATATCGGTATTTCACATTCTAGCACTGCAGGAGTTCAGTGTAAACTGTACATTACGGATACCAGTTTACCTTTAAGTTTTCTTTAAGGGTAATGTATTAAGCTGAGTTTTAAATGAAATTAAAGTGTTTCGGGAGCATATTTGGGGGCATATTTAGGGTTTATAATATAAAAATAGGCATTTTTTAACCACATCACAATATCGTGGTTTTTCACTATATGTGAGTGCTCTTGGAACATAATGTTTACTCTATATATTTTGTGCAGTAATTAATTTAATTTTGATATTTTTCATCTTGTTAGTAATAAGATACATTCCGCTGTCTGCATGTGTGCCTGTAGCTGTCTTTGTTTTTTTTTTTTTCATTCATCATTTGCCCCAAGAAAGAGCAACAGTCATAGACATGCATGACTGATTTAAATCAATGGATGTGAGGTACACAGCTGCAATCAAGTAAGAAAGCTAATGTTAAGTGAACAGTATTGTAACAGTATTGTTACGTAACCTTGATCCATGCCAGAAACGATGCTGTGCTGTGTCCTTGATTTTTAGGAAATTGGGCCTAGAATTCAGTTCAGAAGAAAAACATAGATGTCTTTCTAGGCTCATATTGACTCATTAAAGGTCAGTCACTGTGGCTCAGTGTAAGATGGTAGTGCAGTGGAATCAAAGGCTCAAACTCATCTGGGGTATCAGTGTCAACTATAAATCAACACAAAGATGTAAATGCGTTTTAGGTTTCCACTTATTTTGTACTAATTCTCTCTCAGGTTGTAAAAATGCATTTATGCATCATAATGCATAAATGCATTTGATCTGACAGTCAATTCTGTTTCAGCAATTTTGGAAAGTTGGAATCAGTTATTGCTTTGAATTATATTTGGCAAGCTGCATATTTGCCACATTTGTATTGTAATATTTTTAAGATGGGCTTCTAATCTATCACTTCATTCTCTCTTGTACTACCTTTTCTCTCTTCCACTTCCTTCATCAGCAAGCAGAGGCACAACAAATTGTGGCGTTCTCATTCAGACAGCAACCTTTCTGAACACCATGAGCCTCTTGTTAAAACTCCTGCGGCACAAACGCTGGGCCGCTCCAGCACTCGCAACCAAAGTGGCACGCAGGCTTCGCCCTCACTCCATGACCTGCTCCAGACGCTCACCCCTTCCTCTCCCACTTCTGCAGGTTCAAAGGACAAGAAAGAGTCTGAAAAGCAGGAGGTCCCTTTCTCTAATGGCTTAGGAGATGCTAAAGAAAGTCTAGCTGCCAAGGACCGTCCACAGCTCCCTAGGCCCTGGGCAGCTACGGTGGTACTGGAAGTCAGACCTGATGTGGCAGAGACATTCTCAGTGGGCCGCCCTCATCCACCTGCTTTTATTCATCACCTAGCCTCGTTCCCCAGGATTTTCTCAGGCGTAGAGGCCAAGCATATCACCTGTGAACAGCCACAGCCTTCTTCTGTCATGCTTGAGGAGACATGTAGTCCTCAGGTGCCCAGCACAGAGTCCATTAGGAATAAAACCCCAGAGCCAAGCAGGCAAGCCCCAAACTCATCTTCAGCAACAGGGCTTCCCACACAGGTGCCTGAACATCATGGGGTAGAATTCAGCCAGCAAGTGCCTGACACAGACGTAGACTGTACAGAGCTAGGTCACACCAGTGATAACCACCATCACTATAGTGCCTCATTACAGGAAGCAGGTCTTTCCAAGGTGCTTCCATCAACTCTAAGCACAGACCGGATTGACTTCTTTAGTGCCAGAGAGAAATTCCTTGGCCTCTCTCAGGAGGGGCAAACCCATGGGAATTCTGAGCAGGCAGTGCAGCAGACACCCCGAGACAGAAGTTCAAACCAGGAGTTAAAGTTGTTGCTTACTGAGGGCCCTGTTAGAGAGGAAGAAGACCACAAAAAGGTAAAATGTGTGTGTAGAACATTTTACATTTATATTATCAGGGTACTGGCTTGTCGCTATCAGAACAGTTTGTTTATTACAGCAATACTTTTTATAAATTTAAATTTGAGTAGAAATGATTGCTTGCTTTGATCGTCATTTTTATTTCAATGTTTTTACATTTTATATTTCCCTTACTACAACTTGGGTAAAAACTATTCAGATCAAATCACAGTAAGTCCCTAAGTATATACCTTGAAATGCTCCATCATTCTGCAGCAGTGGAGTAGTGTTGCTAAGAGTAAGGGCCAACCTTATTTTAAAATCAAATATTGTAACATGCTATACATCGTTAACATGTTTTGAGTTTGAATTGATTTGATTTTGCTGTAACTTTCTGGTGAAAAAAATGTTGCATGTTTTATCTCCTTTATGATTATGGCACTCAAAGTGCAATTCATGAGCTTCGGTTTTGCTTGACACAGTAATGATGTTTACAGACCATCACCTTATCTATCTCTTTTTGTCCTTCTCAGGAGAGCTGCAGTGTCTTAGTTTATGATGTCTTCTCAGAGCTGGAGTCTACAACCCCTCCTCTTCCTCCAACCAGCCAATCAGTTTCCAGCAGCTTCAAGGAAGAGGAGAAGTTAGTCAAAAGCACAACGGAAGGAGCTGAAATGGAGAGAGCAGAGCTTGGAAAGGATCTGCAAAATGATTGGCCAAAGAGTACAGTGTTGCAAGCTACCAGGCAGCTAGAACAGAAGATGAAGCACAATGTTTCCTCACACACATGTGCTCTTGGGTGTCCTTCACTCCACACCACTGTCAGCACAAGCAGCAGAGACAGAACTGAGGACACCTCACTTCTTACAGACCTCACATCTGATCCAAGCACTGTGTCAGCCCACCACCATCAACCTGAGAGCACTGTGGAGGAGAAAATGGAGAAGGAGGAATCTTCTCCTACAGAGGCAGGGATGGAAAAAGGGGGCAAAATAAGACTCAGGGAAGAAGAGTGTGGACACACTGGAATTTCTGAAAAGGACATAAGTCACTTGCACTCAAGGCAAAGACATTCCTCTCAGTCCAGCTCTTCTCCAGCAGTGGTTCTTCAGCTAGACGGAGTCACAGAGGAGGAGAGTAGCACTGACTGCCCTTCAGAACCTAGTCTAGTAATGGACATGAGAGAGATGTGGGAGACACTGAAAGAACTGGGGGCATTCCTTTGCCAAGTGAGTGGGAGATCAGACAAGAGGCCCAGCCAGCCATGGGCTGTAAAAGAACAGAAAAACGGGAAGAGTGTTCGAGAGCGGGCCAAAGAAGTAGAGGCCAGAATCCGCCAAGCTGGCCTAACCCCTCCTTCTTTAATAAAGCGTTCAGCTTCATTAGCAAAGCTAGGCTCCCTGGAACTCTCTGCTAGTGATCTGACTGAGCTAGAGCTGAGTACTGCCTCTGTCTCCCCGCCCATTATGATGTCACGCCTTCAACCTTTTACCAATGATACCTCAAAAAAGAAGCATTTCCTACACAGGCACATACCCTCTCTCCCTTCCTCTTGCACATCTGACCTCTCCTCTACTGGGTCATGCAAGAATGAAATGTTGGAGGACCACCAAATTGGAGAGGGAGGGCGCAGAGACAGTAATGAGTTCACCACGCCACTGCCAGTCACCCCACTGTCCAGTCAGTTCTCGAGGCAGGGGAAAGTATGGGACCCATCATATGCTTCTGTGCCATCTCCTGCCTTAATATCTGTGGCAACACGGCAACAATATGGGAGAACACACCCCTTGAGAAGGCTGAAAAAATGGACTCTGAATTTCCCCTACCACACAGTGTGACCCAGGATGATTGTGTGTGTGCATTTTACAATGTAATTTGTAAATTACCTCAGTAGGCCTTACAAAACCGTAAAGTCTGAAAATCACAGAAGATATTGCCGTTGGGCAGGTTTCATCTGAACCCATCAGCATAAAATAGCTGTTCTCTAAAAACAATGAAGTGCTATGACTGATCCATATGTTGCAGTGTCTGCCATCTAGTTTATTACACAGTGATAAACTCTCAGTTACCTGTCAGTGTGTGATCTTCTGCAAATACTCTCTGTGGTGTGTGTATGTGCGCACGTGTCACGTGCGTGCGTGCGTGCAAAGTAAGACAGTGAGAAGACCGCAAATGTTAAATACATTCCATAGAGAATGTTATGTAATTCAGTCTAAAGTTATTATGGATGTCTGATTAGTGGGCATTTTGGTCAGTTGAATGGGGTAAATCGTGTACTTAGAATGTAGATCGATGGGGCTTAGTGTATGTATAGCCTACTTTTTAATGGATGTGTGTGACTATTTTTAATGTGTGTGTGCACCTTTTCTGTCTTTTCCATTCTCAAGTGCAGTTTCTCCCTCCTGAGGTTTTGTTTAGCTAATAAACAGAAGTCTGTAGTACGCACTTTACCTTTAAACTTTTTTGGTTTTTTGGAAGCATGCTTGCTGAGTGTGTATGTGAAGTTGGCTATATGGTGGATGTATCGTGCAATTTTTTTTCCGTTTTGTTTATTGTAAGACTGGAAACAAATGTTTTTTTATTCTGTGCTTAAACTGTGAGCATTAAAGAAATGTAAAGAAAATGAAGATTATGAATATATCAGTCTATTTATGTACACCGTTTCATTACCAGGAAACATTAAAACCACTGACAAGTGAAGCTAACAACACTGAGTCTCATTACAGTGTTACCTGTGAAGGGGTGGGATATATTAAACAAGCAAAAAGTCAGTTCTTGAAATTGATGTGTTGACAGCAGGAAAAATGGTCAACTGTAAGGATCTGAATGACTTTGGCAAGTGATGCCTAAATGACAGAGCATCTGTATCTCTGAATCAGAGCTGTTTTGGGAAGTTTGAGGCAGACCTACACAATATTGTGATGTCTGGTCCTCGTCCGCCACGCCCCCTCATCCTCAAGCAGGCGCCCAAACATATACAACCCAGGATGAAGGGGCCTTGCGGATGAGGCCCAGACGTCAGTTTTTGTTTTGTTTTTTGTGGCAATATATAATTTTTCATGCGTTTTACTGCTGAATTATTAAGAAAAAATAACTATATAAAAAATAACTATACTGCATATAAAAAATAACAATGTTTCTGTACTATGGAGAGAACACAAAAAAAGCGCGTCTTGGGATGGTTTTTCGTTTTGTTCTTCTTAAAGCCCTGTATTTTCATTACTGTAAATTAAATTAATTTCTTACTGTATTTACCCTGCTTATACCAAATAAAACTACAGCATATACCAAAGAAAATGCACGTGCATGAATTACTGTACAGTCTATATACAGGGGTAACGTCGGTATTTACATTCTAGCACTGCGAGAGTTCAGTGTACACTGTACAGTATGGATACGGTTTACCTTTACTTTTTCTTTAAGATTAATGAGTTTAAAATGAAATTTAAGTGTTTTGGGACCGTGCTTGGGGGCATATTTAGGGTTTACAATGTAAAAATAGCCGGTTTTAGGCTTTTTTTTTTTTTTTTACCAAATCACATGTCTTTCACTATAGGCGGGTGCTCTTGGAACATTAAACCCGCCATAAGCGGGGGTTTATTGTACTAAATTAGTTTTGACAGCAACTATACACATATGCATGTATGTGTATGTGATTTTATATATACATATATTTTTGTAAGTTCACCCAAGTGAGTAAAACTTATGTGGTCAGTTGCTTTCTGTTTGATTGGGGTATAAATATGAGGTGACACACAGGCCTAATTTTTTTAGTCATCCATCACTATAAGAAACATGAGAATACAGCACTGATGAGCATCAAAAAGTTGTTTAGCTGCAAAAAAGTAGTTGAACAATTTTAAATACCCATTTCCACTATCAATACAATAACGGAAGTTTTAAGCAGTTGGGGCATTAAAAATCCATCTAGAAGAACAAACATGTCTATACCGAGCCAGTGCACATTGAGGATGGTTCCAGCTGCCAAAAAATCTCCAAGGATCACTCGAACTACTCTTCACTCTGACTCCCAACAAAAGCTACCTCTACTGACTTAATATCTATTCTGTTTCTTCCTCTAGCTTTAGGGTTTTTTTCCTCGCCTCTGTCACCTTTAGCTTGCTCACTAGGGGTGCTGACATGGATTCTGTAATGCTGCTTCGTAACAACATAAATAAAATTGAATTCACTTCAATCAGGACTTGAACGTCCCATAACTAAATACACTGAACTGTTTGGGAGGGTTGTCCCTTTTAAAAAACATATAAGATATAGGAATAGGATTGAATAAAGATAGAGGCATATATACAGGATTAAATAAACAAAGATCCAGATTTAGATATAGGATTGTATAGGTGTAGATATTGATATTGGATCAATAGATGTAGGTGTATGAATGCATAGATACAGGCTACAATAGATATAGGATTAAATAGATATATGAGTAAATAGATGTATATAGTTATAAGACTAAACAGGTATAGACAAAAGTATAGGTAATCGAGTAGAAGTAATTGCAGTGCACTAGCGCGCCGTCACCTGACCTGGCCGTGTGCAATCTATAGCCCTGTCAGCGGCGATGGGGGAAACAGACCCGGGTCCAAAATAGACAGGACCGCCTTGACCCCGCTCCTGCTCTCCACCCTAACTCTGCCCTCCCCTCCTCTCCAGTCCCCCATAGGTTTTTCCTCTCTTTTCTGTCGCACGTAGGTGAAACACACGCCACAGTCCTGCGAGTCTCTCCAAGTTTCGAAGGAGGAACGAAGCGAGTCGAGAAACACGAACCGGAGAAGAGGGAGAGGGACGATTTAGAAGCGAGTCCTGCTGGCTATTCATCCGAAGTACTGAGGCAAGAGCAGCGACTTTATTATTCTTGGACAGATAAAGGAATGTTTGTTTTCAGTAATTAATTTTTTAATGCTGCCTCGTCACGGCGTGCGCGTTCACGAGACCCGTAGGCACAGTGGCTGCGCAGTTGTTTTTGGGATGTCACATAAACGGGCTATTGTAATGGAGCGCGCTGTGCTTTTAGGCTGGGGCTGAGGGGGTTAGCGCAGGAGTATTTATGGCTGTTTGGCAGGTGTGTGTGTGTGTGCGTGTGTGTGTGAGAGAGAGAGAGAGAGAGAGAGAGAGAGAGAGAGAGAGAGAGAGAGAGAG
>JBBIGA010000022.1:9530738-9543508 GCA_037576975.1 Alestes dentex | reverse complement strand
CAGAAGCAGCTGAAGCTACCTGAACACTCCCTTAAAACAGAATGCCCAACCAGATGGGGATCTAGGCAGGCCATGATTGTCACAGTACCGGCCAGCGACCGCTAGAGGTCGCTGCATTCCTAGAGACTTTCCACGCCTCAGCGGAAGCTGGTTAGTCTAAGGACTCTGTCTGGGGTATATTAGGGAGCCCCCGGTCTGTATCAGGTTGTCGTGCATTAGTGTTTCCTGTTGTTATATTCCTTATCGTTCTCCCTCTCCTCCTCTACTCCTTCTCATCTCCCTCAACTCTCCTTATTCGTCTCTCGTCCTCATCTAACTCCCTCGTTATTTCCCTGGCCTCTGTGCCTTGTTTTGTTTCGTGTTTGTGCTTCGCGTTTGTGTTTAAATAAATCTATCTTCATGGAGTTTCGCGCTTGTGCTCACCTCTCTCCTCCTCATTCTGTGACAGTGATAGACAGAGTTCTTGAGCAGCATAAGGCCATTGCCCAGGTCCTTTCTAGCGACCGAAAACTCACCCTCTCTTGGCAGGATATTGACGTACTGGAGGCCATCAATAAGTCTCTTAGCCCCCTTGTTGAATGCACTGACGCACTTTCTGGAGAGAAATACATAAGTGTGTCTTTTCTGAAACCAACCCTCCATCTCTTCAGAAATTCAATATTGGAAGTGCAGGAGGATGACACAGACCTTGTCAAAAGCATCAAACAGAAGATAGTAGACTACCTCAATGACAAATACAGTGACCCAGAGACACAAGAGTTACTCGACATGGCCTCTGCCCTGGACCCAAGGTTCAAGCTTAAATATGTTAATGAAGACAACCGGGGGTCTATTGAAGACAGACTGACAGCAGAGATGAAGAGTGTGATGACTGCCATGGTAGTAATAATAATATTAATAATAATAATGATAATGATGGTGATAATGAAAAGTTAACTGGATTAATGTGTTGACAAAATAATTTGAAAATTTAATACCATGACATTAATTCTTATTTTTCTTATAATATGTTCCCTCCAAGGAGAATGCCCCTCTTGTGACAGCAGCAATGTCTGCTGATGTTACAGAGGATGCTGCTGCTGCTGCTCCAAAGAAGAAGAAGAAGGGCCTGGGCAGCTTCTTCAAGGTCACCACAGACAAAGGTGCTGGACCTCCTCTGCAACAGGACCAGGCCATAACTTTAGAGCTACAGTCGTACCTGCAGACAGAGACACTGGATGCTGAGGAAGACCCACTGAAGTGGTGGAAGGAATCTCAGAGAATCTACCCACGTCTTTCCAACCTGGCAAGGAAATATCTTTGTATTCCAGCCACAAGTTCTTCATCAGAGCGAGTCTTTAGCACTAGCGGAAATATTGTCTCCTGCTTGCGTTCATCACTGAAACCAGATCATGTGAATAGGCTGGTGTTTCTGGCTAAAAACCTTTAAGGTTTAGATCTGTAACCCTATCAGCATTTTGACCATGTTGAAACATGTTTACATGGGCTAAAGTTACAGTTAAACATATTTGCTGTTAGTTCTGAGCGATAGTGTGCCAGCCTTAAAATATTCTTGGACTGAGTCACTGACCGGAATTTTATTGTTAATTATGTTTAAAATGTAGAATGTTGTAAAATGTTGTTTTGAATTTTTCAGTTTGTTAAGGCACATACGTGAGCAAATTTATTTTGGACTAATTTATTTATTATTTTATTTAATATTTATATTTTATTTATTACTTGTTTTCAAAAGATTGTGGAAGTGCACTACATTGTTGATCTTGTTTGCCTTTATCTGTCTTAATCTGTTTTAAGGAGAATTCACTGTTCTGTTCAATAAATGCAACATATTTCCAAAGTCAATGAGTAATCGTGTAAAATAATCGTGATTTCAATCATGACCAAAATAATCGTGATTATGATTTTTTTTTTTCCATAATCGAGCAGCCCTACTCTGACATTCTTCTTCCCTTCAATGAGACACTTACATTCACACAATGCAAAACTCACTTAAAAAAATGTATAATAGGTCTATGGGCTATACAAACATGTTCATAAAGTTCTTTGCACAAAATCACTCTCACATAAAGAGATCTCACCAGCTTTATTATTGACAGTTTCAGTCCCTTTCAAAATGAGCCGTTTCAGGGTTCTGTCCCTTCCATGCAAATAAGCTGTTGCTGGCCACGCCCCACCCATGCCATGCTTACGAAACGAAACGAACAAGCTAGTTCATACTTAACTGCGATAGAAACACAAAAGTCGTTATTTGAAAGTATACATCTCCCCCGCCTGCTGATTTGTCACGGACAGTAGGTTCAGATCCCCCACGACGCTGAAGTTAGCTCCTTATTCATAGCTCCTTATTCGTATTTTTCGTGTTCAAGGTGGAATGAAAAATTCGAATAAGGAGCTGTGAATAAGGAGCTAACTTTTTAAGATGGAATGAAACCAATTGTTGCAGGGACATGGCCATCGAAAATGAAATGGAGCCATGCAGTTCTTCGGGTTTCTTTGTCTGGGAGAAAGTGTCGGGATTTGTGCTGTTCTTTGCAGCAACAACACAACACTTCATGTGTGACTTGCCTTTGCCTGTAGTCGCAGCGTTCGGCATCTTATCCCTGCTCGTAAAACTAGCAGACAAAATGAAAGATCTTCAACTAATCTAGTGGGTGGGGTCTCAACAGATGAGGGGCGTTCTATGCAAATTGGCCCAGTGAATTACGTCACACTAGGCCCTCCGTCCAAATGGCTCATTTTGAAAGGGCCTGAAACTGTGAAGAATAAAGCTGGTGATATCTCTTTATGTGAGAGTGATTTTGTGTAAAGAACACCATGACCATGTTTTGTATAGCCCATAGACCTTTTATAACTAAAGTGAGTTTTGCATAATATGTCCCCAGGGAAACTGAGCAAACCATCCAACCTTGTAGGCCACCAAAAGGGTCATAGTTTTCAAGAAGCCACTACTAAGAAATGGAAATAGACAAAAATTCATTAGTACTAGGAAAAGTCAACCAACTTCTGAGACTTATTTTTACATGTAATTACAAGAAGAATGGAAAAATTTCCCTCTAGATTTCTGAGAGAAAACGAAAGCAAAAGAACAGAAGCTGTAATAAAGGTCAAGCACAGACACACTAAGTACTGAGTTACTGAAATACTTAGTTGTTTAGTGCAATTTTCTGTTAAATGCTGTCTATAATTCCCTTAAGCTGAAAAGTGAATAGCTTAATACATAATGGTCATTTTGAATGGATATTAAAAAACTGAAATGGTGGTTACTGGCTTCTTACTGTACATGGAAAATGTTTCCTGACCATCAGAAAAAGTAACCAGACAGGTCACCAAATGCTGGTGTCCTCATGTTTATTATTTGAAGACCATGAGTACAAAGAGAAAGGACAACCAAGGACTTCAAGATGTCATTTGGAAAGTAGTGATCAGTTGTTCATTCAAACTGACAGACAAGCCATGAAATACTATCATGATTTTTTTTCTAATGGCCCCAAGATGAAAAATGTTAGACTTTCCAGGAAAGCAGAGAGAAAGGGGAAAAAAATCCTGAATCTGAGGTGTAATGTATTCATATCAACTCCACCCACTCAGACAACTTCACTCTTGCTATGACGATGATGATGGTGATGAGCACATCCCACAGTGACGAAGTCAGGCTCAATCAAGCTAACTCCCACACACACAATGAGACCTCACAGCAACCTTTTCACACCAAAGTATACTGTGTCAGAGCACAGCAGGCTCAGCCCTGATATAACAGCTATTCATTACTGCTGACCCAAGTAGATGACATCAACCCCTGGGGCAGCAAAGAAGGATTAGCTGGTTAAATCACCGCTGGCTCTCAGGGACTCTTCCACATCTGACTGGATTGCACAATATTTTTTAAAACTCCCAAGTTCAATATTATTCTGAAGAACGCAATATGTTATTTATGTAAAGCCAGGACATTTTAACTAGCTGACAAGTAATGCCCCGCTAGGGTACTGTTGCCTGGTCTCAGCACTGAGGAGACCTACTGTGCCTTATGGTCAGGATGATATGGGACCTTTCAAAGCAAATAGGCTGCCTCTTCATTAGAGTGTTTCTCAGCCCCCTGAACTGAATGTTTTGTTCCTAGGCACACCTGAAATAAATTACTGGCTAATGTTCTTCACAAGCTGAATCAGGTGTACAGAATCAGTATCACAATATTTGAGCTATAATAAAATCCTAACGCTAAATACTGTAGTATGACAGATACATGCTCTTCTCACAAAGAGTTTTTTACTGAAGAACTGTGGTCAAAGTCTCATTTACTTAACATTGTACTGCATTCACATGTTAAGTACATGCTCTTGTCTATTAAATGCTTCCCAAAGCCATTTTGTTGATAAAGAAAGCAATACATTGTGGTATAATATCAGTCTGCCAATGGGCTCAAAACACGGAAAATAAATAATTAAATAAACCACTGATACTGTTTTTCAAACAAAATATCATGATACCACTCTCCCAGGCCTACAATTTAGAAATTAATTGAATTGTTGTTACAATATATTAATTGCTAGTGAGCAAGAGTAGAGTGGCTGGTAGTCTAGTGGTTAGAGTGTTCGGCCTGCGATCAGACAGTCGTGGGTTCAATTCCCAAGACTGCTAAGCACCACTGAGGTACCTTGAGCAGTGCTCCCCGGGTGCTGTGTTCCTGGCTGTCCGCTGCTTCACTTGGTGAATGGGTTAAATTTCCTACTGTGAAGTTTTCACGTATGAAAGAATGGCCACTTTCACTAATTCTAAGATTTATAACTGTATAGTGAGCCTAGGGTTAAAGGAGTTAATGCATTCTTTACACAAAACAGACGATAGATGAACCTCTCTCCCAAACACATGCTGAGCAGAGTGTTTGGCTTGTACACAGATCACCATGGATCATCATAGGATGTGTGTCTCATCGTCACGCTTGACTCATGACCTAAAGTCCAGCTGACAGAAACAGAAAAAAGAGCCAAAAACAAGAACAGCTGGGTTTATAACTGGGCCGAGTTTAAATGTTGCAAGAAAGACGCCACCTTATAAAAACAAAGACGGCAACTGACACTCCAGCATGCAGCGATGTGTCGCATTCCTTACAGGCATCCAACAGCTCTCTTCCTGACAGGACATCCCAAGGAAATGTTGATTTCCTGTGTCCACTTCCTGAGGGTTAATGTCTTTCCACAGACAAAGTGTGTGTGTGTGTGTGTGTGTGTGTGTGTATGTGTGTGTGTGTATGTCTAAAGGGTAAAATTTGTATTATTATAAAATATATAATAATACAAAAAGGGACTACATATAAATAAATTTCCTTTAACAATAAAAAAGACAGCTGAACACTTTGGAAAGGCAACACAAAGTTTCTATTTGGTCTAAACAGCTTACACCTGAGAAACAAAAGACATACTACTGTACAGATAAGCACAAAACACCCAGTAAAACTCACTAACTCATTCTTCATTCAATATGCATCAGGGTTTTGTTAACATGTTTTAATATGAGGTGTCTATAAGAATTTCTGTGTAATCCATGCAGAGATCTTGCAAGACCAACAGACAGATGACTTGACAAGAATAGTAACAACAGACAGTGTGTGTTAAAATACAAGAAACTGATAAGAATGCCCCTGTTTCACAATACTAAGACACTGCTGAAAATGACGTGTCTCGTCATGCTGGTTGGACGAATTTAACTCTTCACTCTGAGGATAAACATATAATTTCTGTCAGAACAAAATCTTTTTCATGTAAATCCTTTCCCAAGTTATTTTTGGATTTCTTCGGGTTAATTCATCCTGAAATCTTCACATGATGTAAAGGGCAGCTGGTCTTTTCAAGTGAAACAAAAAATAAAACAAAAATGAGAAAAAGTTTCATCCTGTCGGTGATATAGTAATGGTGCTGTTCCAGGATCAGATTTTCCTGAGTTAGTCCAGCTCTGTCAAGCAGTCTGACTTTAGTGGAAACTGCAACATCTGAATTCAATTAAAGCTGCATAAGAGGTTACCTGAAGATGCATTTTCCTTTCAAATTCAGGGAAACCAGTGATCAGTAACGTGAAGAAATGTGTTTTTATGTGTTTTGTGACTGGAGTGCTGACAGTGACCGGGGATAATCAGCTATATGTGCTAGCCTTCAGGTATCTTCACCTGACTAAAAGTAAGACACTCTGTCAGACAAAACCCATCTCTGCTATCTAACCCTGGATATCTGTTTCACCGTGCAAACTGGCAACAGCAAACAGCCCTTTCTTTCATGCATAAATCAATTTTTTTGGCTGCTGAAGATGCACAAGCTCAAAATGAGCAGTGCAGCCACTTGAAAAGACCCTATCAGGTTAAAGGAATGCTCTAACACTGTTAAAGCTAATCTCAATCTTCTGCATCTGCACCATACGGTTAATTCTATGGACAATCATTTTTCAGTCAAAGAATAGAAAACATAGTTAGTACAGAAAACAGTTGTCGGGGCTGAAACACATGTGAACATAGATTTACGTTTGCGGCATTTAGCACAACGCTTTTATCCAAAGTGACTTCCATTAACTACAGGGGGCAGTCTCCCTGGAGCAATTTGGGATTACGGGTCTTGCCCAGGATCCCAGTGGTGATATGCTGATACAAGCCATGTAGGATTCAAAGCCACGACCTCTTGGTCCAGAGGCAACTATCCTACCCACTAGGCCACCACCACCACAGAAGACTTTGCTGTCTACAAGGGATGCAGCAAGTAGAATGCCTCTCATGCCTATCATAGAGCCCGTCTCCTCATCACCTGTCCCTCCTGTTTGGCCAATCACAGTGGGTCGTTCCGATCTGAAGAAGCCCAGTTTGCTTTTGTATTGTCCTTGCTGCAAGGACCTGCCCATGTGGGCAACCTACACCTACATTTTTAGAACGAGGTATCTCACTCACAGGCCAAGTATTAAGACTTCTTCTGATTTGTTCTAGACCTTCAGTCTGAGGAAGAGAAGAAGGTTTTAAATAACTTTATGAAGAACCAGTGTGGGCTGAGGGTAACACATGAAAGCAGAGGAGGTTACCAATTAAACTCAGCCTTTTACAGTGCTGGCCACAGCTCTGGAAAATGCTGCTGGGCCGACAGTGCAACCAAGTGCTCTGGAGAGCACCAGTGAGCTGGCATCTGCATCTCCAGTTTCTCAGAAAGTGGCTGTTGTTCTGACAGCTGCCCAGTCACCTGAATCTTAACATGCCACCCTCCCAGTATTCAGTGGCAAGTCTAGAAAGGCATCAAGTGCTGGCTTCCCAAAGTGAATTTATCTTCATCCCTGGACCGTTGTCTTCAACTAGGCTTGGTCCCCTGCCTTCACCCTCAACCGGTCCTTGTCCATAGCCCTTACCCTGAACGGACCTCCATCCCTGGCTGTGGTTCTGTCCGTTCCTGTCTATTTTTCTAGCCCCACCTCTACCTACCTACATCTACCTTTGCTGGTAAACATGACTGTTTGGATTGTGTTACATAGTTGACTGTGTCATGAAACTGCCATTTCTTCAAACATGGCATAGCTTCATGACTCCCACTTCCACACCCTCACATGCCACTTACTTTTGTCCCATGTCTGATAAGAGTGTTGGGGGTGCTCTAAAAAGCTGTGAGGGGCTGAATTTAGGAAAACTTCCTCCTGTATTTATTCCACTTCCCTAGCAAAAATGATATCAGAAAGGCACTGTCTGTTTCTCTTGTTGCCTTAGTGACTCTACATAACTAAACAAGGACTAGCCCTTTGGAATGGGCTAAGGAGAGGAGCGCATTTGAGCCCAAACGCTCAAGCACCATCTCACATCTCAGTGACAATTAAAAGAACAATCTAAAATATAGAGCTCGGCAAGAAAGTAAAGGAGGGAAAAGCAAATTAAATCAGCAGACTATAAGTTTCAAGCACAAACATAACAGTGGTGACACACTATCCTCTCTCTGAACTGCTCTGGATCTAATCGCATCTCTGAGCTGCCACCAGAGAGCCACATGAAGAATGACAAAAGCTAGTGAGGGAAAGATAACAAAAGAGAAGATGAATAAGGGGGGGAGTAAGTAATTTCCCACTTGTGCTTCATTTTCCATCATGCATTGTTTTTAGCGACTGGGTTTTAAGCCAGTGTGAATGTTAAACCCCAAGAGCGAGAGATGAAGATCAAGCAGAAAAGCTGTTTTGGAGCAGAGTTTCCACAACACGCTCCGCCTCAGTGCCCACAGACTATAGAGAGAAGTAGCGGTGTGACAGAGGGCTGATTATAGATGTGGCACGAGTTGGGCATCACGCCATCCCTGAGCAGACGCCAATCCACTGACGACAGCACTGTGGTGTCTGGATAGACGACTGCTGACACAGTGATGGCAGTCTGGAGCTGTGAGGAGGAGTCCACAGGAATGGATACCATCCGAATAAACAGTAGCTGTATAATCAAGATGTTTCATGCAGTTTAATTACACAGAAAACGTCCAAAGTCACCCTTCTCCATGCAACAAACAGGCCTACTAAAAAATGGAGTGATGTCAAGTCCTAAACAGGAAGCAATTGTTTTTAAATTGTAAAATAACTCAAGACTTCAAAACTTAGAAGTCAGTTGTAGGCAGTGGAAAAAAATATATAATCTTTTCTGAATAAAAGAAATAAAAAACTTTTATAAGCAAACGAGGACATATTTTGTTATTTGAATTTGATGAGAAGTTACTGTTGCATTTATTCTTTACATTGTTAGAGGAGTTATCGTTAGTGTTTGACACTGTAAAAAAGACTTAAACAAGTTGACACAGAATGTAAATTAAATGTAAACATTAAATAATTAATAATGTACTTAACTATGCCATTAATTGTGTATTTATGTAATTACATTTAAATAATTATGGATGAAAAGTATAGTAAAACAATTATATATACCTCTAAGGATTAAAATAGTTGAAGATTAAAAATTATTCCTTTAAAAGTCTTTAAGAGGTATGTAACACCATAGGGCTTTTTTCGAAACCAGGCCTTGGCTTGACAGACTTTTCATGCAAACTAGAATTCGTAGTATTCGTTGTCTGCTAGACCATGAGACTTCAAGAGCGAATGCCCTTTGCTTGTATGCATTAGATTAAAGGGCAACAGTGTTTCTTATTTTACCTTCTAAGCACTTGATAGCAATTCAGGCATTCAGTGGGGGAACGAATAATTGCAATAATTGATCATGCCCAGCTGAGAAGAAGAAAGGGGGTTGGGAATTAGCGAAAATGACAAGAGGGCAGTAAAATAATAGAGGGCTGCATGAAGACATCCTAGCATAAAAGTTCAGGGCCTATATGTCTTTATAATCTGTATCAGGAACTGTCTGAGTGCAGCTCAGAGGTGTAAAAGGCGGACAACACCCTGAACAGACACACAGACAAACACAGACACACCTAGGGGCAATTCTGCATTTCCAGTTCACCTGATGTGCATAGGTTCGGACTGGGGGAGTACTGGGCAGAAACCCATGTGAACACGATGCCCACTCCACACAGAAGGTACCCTCGCAGCCAGAAATCAAAAAGTAAAGTAAAGTGGCCCCTTACAGTCACACATGAACACTCTACTGCATGCAGTGTGAACAATGTGAAATTGGACAGTACTTTGCTCAAGGGTGTCTCAGCGGTGCCACTGGCAGTCCTGGGATTCAAACCCACAACCTTTCGATCACAGAGGCAACTCCCTAACTACTAAGCCACCAGCTGTCCCAGGACCTTCTTGCCGTGGTGACAGCGCTACCCATTATACCACACTGCCACCTGGTATCAGGCCGTTATGCTCAATAGGGAAAAATGAATGCAAACCAAGTCTGTAACAATCCAAAATATCACTCTAACACATTGTGTGATGTCATATTGTTAGTTGTGTACTTCCTCCTGTGGGGCAGTAGAGTGCTTGAGTAGTTTGAGCACGATAGTATATTGTAACTTGAGTAACGTGCTTCCATAAAGACAATTAATTTTCAAGCTTAGTAGTCTTGAATGAAAAAAAGAACACTGGTATTGACAGATAAGGTTTCAATATCAGTTTTAGAAAAGGAAAAGGGGTATTGTCCCATCTGTAAAGTATAACCTACAAGGCTATATATAGTTGATATAGTCACCTTAATACCTAAAACGGCAGAACTAAGAAGGTTTAGAACTTACACCAGCAACACGTGGCTTTAGTACTGAATAAAATTCTAAAACTCTTGGGCATGTTTTCAAAATGGCACCAGCTAACTTTAGAACAGCAGCAGAGGAAGTGTGTGACCAGAGACATGTGCAAACACTGTCTATAAATGGCTCATTATTTCATAAGAAGCTGGTCAGTGAATCATCAGTGTGGAGTGCATGAGAGCTCCTCTGTGTCACTGTGGACAGCCCTGTAAATTATTAAGCAAACCACTTGTACCTTGGTCCAAAACAAGACAGTTATCGTTGATTTCATTAAAGTAGGCCAAATTCCTATAAAGACAAGTACTGCTGAAACTTGAAAGTATGTTGTAAACATGCCTAGCATAAGATGAGCAGAAGTTTAGAATTTATCTTATTATTCACTCAGCTTAACTCTTCCATTCCACCTTTTACAGCAGTTATACTATATGGACCAAAGCATTGGGACACCCCTGTTTTTCAGGGTTTGGGCCCCTTATTTCCAGTGAAGGGCAATCTTAATGCTTCAGCATACCAAGACATTTTGGAAAACACCATGCTTCCAACTTTGTGGACACAGTTTGAGGAAGCCCCTTTTCTATTCCATCATGACTGTGCCCCAGTACACTAAGCAAGCTTCATAAAGACATATTTGGATGAGTTTGTTGTAGAAGAACTTGACTGGCGCACACAGAGCCCTGACCTCAACCCCATCCAACACCTTTGGGATGAACTGGAACGGAGATTGCAAGCCAGGCCTTCTCATCCAGCATCAGTGCCTGAGCTCACTTGCTCTACAAAATGAATGGGCACAAATTCCCATAGAAACACTCCAAAACTTGTGGAAAGTCTTTCAAGAAGACTGGAAGGTGTTATAGCTCCAACTCCATACTATGAATGGAATGTCAATAAAGTCCCTTTTGGTGTAATGGGCAGGCTTCCCAATATAGGTATTTAGGTATGGACATTGCTTTGTACACTTGGGCACAGCCGTGCTGGAATAGAAAACAATGTTGGAGGCATGGTGTTGTCCAAAATGTCTTGTTATGCTGAACCATTAAGATATTAATATTGCCCTTCCCTGGAAGCCAGGGGCCACCTGAATTCAACAGACGTGTGTCCCGATACCACATAGCGTCCATTCTGGTGCCTGTCCCAATAAATGCGGAGAAGTCTGTAGATACCAACCTTCTAAAAGGGTTGACTTGGACAGATCTCGTCTGTCTTTAGGGAAACATTCTAGCAGTCTTTTAAAGAGCCGGCCCAGATCCGAGTAGCTGCGGTGCAGGTATAAGACATTTCTGTCAGACCACTCGGTCCGGAGTTCGAAAAACTCCTCTTCCTCTCCTCTCTCACTGATGATGAGCCTGCGGACGCCGTTCACCCAGCAGTCCTTCACGAACATGTTCACCAGGGAGGTTCCTTCAAACACTGCCGAGGCCATACTGGAGCTGGTCAGTCTAGCATCTCCAGAATTACTCCCGGAGCTCAGCAGGACATTGGCCGAGAAAAGTGAACTGAACTCGGCAGGACACGGTGTGATCACCCGCTACCTCACAGTCCTGGAGACTCTGACAACCCAGAGAAAGTTTTTAACATGCGAACACAGCTCAGAACCAATACTGTGGTCCCATATTCTCCATCAAGTATCGTCCAGTAGTTAAAACACCCTGCAAATGACCGTTATCGAGCATTTGGAGGCATCCAACAACACAAAACCGTCAAGAAAAGTTGCAAAATAACCCTTTGGCTCGTTTAGGTCGTAGCCCACTTTCTTCGGTATTCTCCTTCTATTGCACAGCAACGTATGTGTATAATCAGCTTCGAACCCTCTGTTTTGGCAGTAAAGTCCTCTCTGCTTCCTCTCTACTCTCCTCTCTGTCTCGGAGACGTTGTGGTCTAAAACACACCCAGATTTGGTCAAGCCACGCCTCCACGGTCCTCAAGTCACACGTAGTCTGTTATGTCCGAAAAAAGTGGGGGTGAAAAACAAGTAAAATTAATGAATGAATAAATAAATAAATACACGAACTATTCAGGAGCACTGCGGGCAGTTTGTGAGTATTTTCTAACCAAGTAGCAAATCGTCGTGTGAGGGTCTGAAAACGAGTGGGAAATAAAAACAAACAAATAAATAAATAATCAAACAAACAAATAAACCAACAAATAAGTAAACTCTTCAGGAGCCATATGGCCAGTTTGTCAGTATATTATAACCAACTAACCAGTCGTAGTGAGAGGGTCGTGGTGTGGCTGTAAACGGGTAGTCTAAACTCTATGTGCTATATGAGGAATGTGGCAGTCCCCGGAGAGCGCGCTGTGTGGAGGAGCTGCGAAGCTTTACACTGACTCACATCCTCTACGAGCTAACTTTAAACCCGAAAACACATACAAGCATTCTTTAATAAATTATATTTTCTGTATTTTATCTTAATGAAAATAATTAAGGCAAAATAAAAAATATCTGCATCTGCATCCTAACCTGTAAGAAAAAGAAATAAGTAGTAAAGAAGAAAGGAGAAGAAGAGAAGAGAAGAGAAGAGAAGAGAAGGGAAGAAAAAGAGAACAGAAGAGAATAGAGAAAAAAGGAGAGGAGAGGAGAAGGAAGGAAAATTAGAGAAG
>JBBIGA010000022.1:9489665-9502720 GCA_037576975.1 Alestes dentex | reverse complement strand
GAGAGATAGAGAGAGAGAGAGAGAGAGAGAGTGAGAGAGAGAGAGAGAGAGAGAGAGAGAGAGAGAGAGAGAATTTGTCTTAGTGCATGTGTGTGCAATGCATGTGCAAACCTTTAAAAGAGTAAGTGGTGGTTACAAAAAGGTCAGCATACTGACATGATCAGAAGTAAGGCTTGCCATACGCTTTGAGGCAATGTTTCCAGCAGCAGAGAACAAATGCTCTGATGGCGTTGGGGTGGCTGGAATACCCAGAAAAGACTTAGCAAGCTTTGCCAGGTTTGGGTATCTTGCTGCATTTGCTCTCCACCATGGCAGTGGATCCTCTTTTTTGGAGCGAGGATGTTCACCAAAATATTGTAAGACCTCCCTCTGCACCTCTTGACTTTGCTTCTCATCCTCTTCATCACTGCTATTGGAGTCTGATGATGATCCGAGAACACTGAGAGATGATCCCTTGGCTTGTGTAGCTGGGCGGTCTTCTTCTATGTTGGTGGTGGATTCATTTCCCCTTTCGTTGGACTGTCTTTCTTGCCTTTTGACAGTTAATGCCATTGTTTGAATTGTGTTAAATGATTCTTCAGAAGGCAAGAACTTACGATTTCTGAACCGGGGGTCCAAGGCAGCAGCAAGGAGGGCAGTGTTAGGGTCCTCAGATTTAAATACAAATAGTTCCCACCTGTCAGTGATCTGTTCAGCTGCAAGACCCTGAAATGCCCTCACTGGTGAAGTTTCAAAAGATGAACTCAAGGTGGATTTCTTGAGGGTCTGTACCAACTGAAGAAGTGCAGACAGTGTCACATATTGTTCCCCACTCAGGAACACTGTAGCCCCCTCAAAAGGTTCAAGTATCTGAGTTAGCTCTTCAGTCATGATCCACTGCTCCAGCTTCAGATCCAAATAGTGATGCTTTCCCTGTGGGTTGACTGCCGGATCTGTACAACAAATGCTATAAACTCGCCCAAAAGTAAATTTATATGCTAATGAATGTAGTTTTGTCCATCTGTGGCATTTATAATTACTACCTTATGTATGGGGAAGGCGTGTTTTGAGATGTAACTTATCTGTGTGTGTGCCATGTGTGGGAGGAAAGGAGAGATGAAGAGTCTCTTGCTACTTATCATGCCTAGTCACTTTCGACTCATAGCACAGCCTAAAACTAATTACAAATACTGTACATTCTAACAAGCACTAGTGTTCATATCAGTTAGCAATCGTAGAAATGTTACCTTGTAGAGGCTCTGCTTGGAGAAATACAGTGCATGTGAGGATGCTTTCGGTTCAGGTGCTGCAGCACTGACGATGTACTGTTGTGGTAGATCAAGTCTGTTTTAAAGTGTATACACTGCACTACGTTATCCGCCTTACGCAGTGTAAAATGGTACGCACAACGGAATCTTCATTTTCCGCCATTTCCATTGTGAGCAAAATAAACGCGCCATCCTAAATCTTTGAAATGCGCGTCAGTTACAACTGTCCGTGTGAAACAATGATACCAGAGCTGCGCAGTTGTCTACAAAGTGGGAGTGATATGATAGCAGAGACATTTTAAATAGATGGACTTTGGTGACATAAATTAAATGAAGCCTCATGGCAAAGAATTTGCTTCGAACATTTTTTGTAATCGAATTATTCGAGTTACTCGAATACTCGTTTCAGCCCTAGTAGCAGCATTCATGGGCTTTAATATTTTTAATTAAACCACAGCAAACAATCACATCCATATCAGACACAAGAAAAACAGGAAACCATGCAGAAGTGAAATGCTTGGAGATGCATGAACATACAGGCTTGAGGTGTATGACGGAGCTGTTAGACATGACGGTGTGGTCTCCCTCCAACAGGTCCAGCTCACTCTTGTCATCTGCAGTGTCAGGCAGGCTGTTGACTGAGCTACTCTGAGAACTGGCGCTGATGGACATGCTGGGGATGGACTGATTACTGCCCACACTGTTCACTGTGCCTGTACGGCCAGCGCCATGTTCCGGCTCCTACACACACAGTCCAAAATTATGTTAATACTTATGTACACTCTTATAAAATCATGGAGCAAAAACGTTAGCCATTTTTGGGTAAAGTTCAGTTGCCCAACCTCATCTCCTTCCTGTGGCTCTGTGGCTGGCCCATTGTGAGCCTCCTGAAAAAGGATCTTCTTCATCTTACGATACTGCAGGTTGTCCAGCTCTCGGACCGCATCCTTGGTTCGCATGATCAAGTCAATCAGGACAGTCTCTGGCCTTTCACGTCGAACAAAGGCATGCTGTGTGCAGAAGGGTTAGATTAAAATATCTAAATAGCTAAAGATAATGAGAAGACTCAATCTAAAATTAAATCTTAAGCACTGCAAAACATTCATAACATTTGCTGAATGTGAATATAAAATAAAATTATAAAATTCCTATGATAATATTTTTATTCACCTCACAATTCAACAAAATAAATGCTGAATTCACTTCACTTCATGTATCATTTAGACAACAGCACTGGACAGACACTTCAAAAATAATAAAACAATCTAGGCACTGATAAACATTTGTTACATATAAATAAATAAGCAGTCACATTCTCATGTAGCGGCATTACGTTTTTAATACTAGCAAAATTAACAGAGTCTTAGCTGTCACCTGCAACAGATCATCAGAGTGCAGTCTGTCTTGGGGGATTTTCTGAAGGCAAGATTCAACAAAGTTTCTAAAGAATTCCGTCCTAGGAAAACAGAGAAAAGAAACAATTACATGCTGAAAATATTTTCACATTGGGCCTAGTTTTGACAAATCTGAAACTGAATGTGAACTACTGGCACATTATGGATGCAACAAATTGAGGACTCACCACTCGCTTGACTGCAGCGTTGGGCTCTCATTCTGTGCTATATGGTATAAGGCACTCATCGCATTCATATTGAACAGAGGGGGCTTCCTCTCAGCTTGAGCAAAAGGGAAATACAAAAGGTTAGATAAAAGGTTTCCAGTCAAAGCTGATAAACACACACACACACCATTTAGTCTGAAAGCATCTCACCAAGCTCTATACAAGTAATCCCAAGGGACCAGACATCCACTTTTCCATCGTACTGTCCCTCATCCATGGCCAGAATGACCTCTGGGGCCATCCTGAATTATCAGAAGTATGAAGAGATCAGTTATTGTCTCAAAAAGGCAACTACTTAGGCTACTAAAAAAGTGCTTAGCAGCAATATTTAAAAATATTAAGCTCACCAATATGGCGTCCCCACAAAGGAATTGGCCGGAGAGGCGATGGAAGCAGATCCAAAGTCTGCTAATTTGACCTGTCCAGGCTCAGTCAGCAGAATGTTCCCAGCTTTGATGTCCCTGGGATGCAACATGAGACACAAGGAATATAACAAAAACAAGCTGAAAAGACTGGCATACTCAAGGTGGAATGTAAAGACACGCACACGTGCACACGCTCATGCACCTACCTGTGAATCATGTTATGAGAATGAAGGTAGGCAAGCCCCTGCAAAGCACCATGCGTGATCGCTGCAATCTCCATTTCCTGAAGTGGTTTTTTGTGAACTAAATTAAGAAAAAGCAGTAAATCAAACTCGTACATATGAAGCCACAAGCTTTTCATAAATAAATTACATAAATAAAACTTTAGTAATTAATATTAGCAGCTTTTTTTCAAATGCTCAATGTAGTTCAATTTTGAAAGGAATAGTAGACTTCAAGTGTAATGAATTTGAGGAATAGTCATAGTCAAAATTTGCAGTTTACCTTCAAGGAGGTCGGAGGCTGAACCCAAACAATACTCCATTACAAGCTAGGGAAAAATGGGAAATATTCAAAATGACACGACAGAAAACATTGACTGCACATATAAAACAGATAATAAGACAAAGGTCTAAACCAGCGCTATTACCCAAGCTGTGTGTTCCCGAAGATAGCATCCTCTATATTCTATGCTGTTCGGGTGTTGTATTCTCTGGAGGAATTTTACTTCCTTAATAATATCCTGCCATTTCTGGGGGAAAAGAGAAACAGTATTATTTTCATATTAATCATTACTGTGAATATAACAATGCCACCCTGAGAGACAGCAGCGGTCCAGACAATGCTCAGCTGAAAACCTGAATAAAGACAAGTCAGGCCTCCCAGAGAAGTTGGATATACCACCATGGCATCCTGCTGGCATCCTGCCACTGCCGTCGCCACTGCTGGTTTACAAAGTCCCAATAACCATCATGGAGGGCTTAGAACGTAACATCAGCCAGTTCTTGCGCAAGTGGCTAGGTCTGCTTAAAGATTATTAGCTGCAATGCAGTGTATGAGCACACCAACAAGCTGCAGCTTCCTTCCTGCGGCCTGTCAGAGGAGTTAAAGGCCAGGGAGGTGTTACTTCACAGAGACTCAGCTGACATCAATGTCTCCACCAGAGGTGTAGTGGTCAGAACTGGAAGGAAGTGGCGGGCACAGGAGGCGGCTGAGCAGGTAGAAGCGAGCCTGCAATATAGGATCCTGGTAGGCTCTGTGGCAGTGTGACAAGCAGGGCTGATCAGCCACACAAGACTGTGTTACGACAAAGCACAGGGGAGAGAGAGACAGCAGCTGATCCAGGGTGAGATTCGTGGAGAAAAGTTCCTGATCCAGGCGGTGTATGATAGCCTCCCACGCCCAGCCAACCAACATTGCTGGGGGATAGTATAAACTCCAGTGTGCCCACTGTGTCCCGGCAAGAGGTGCCATGGAACACATCCTGATCTGCTGCCCAAAAGCCCTGGGAAAAGGGAGATTCAGATGGTGTCATGACCATGTTCTGAAGGTAGTGCCTGACACCATCCGCCAAGAAATTGAGCAGAGCAAATATAAGCCCAAAGCAGCAAAGCAGTACATCGCATTCTTCAAGACAGGAGAGAAACCTCAGACTCCTTGGCATCAGAGGGTTGCAAGAGAGAAAAGCCACCAGAAACATCAGTGAAGGAGCAGAAAAAGCTTCAAGACTGTGGATTAAGAGGGGGATCCCTGGTGTACTGCGCTGCTCGGACACAATCCGAAACACCCAATGACCCTAAGTCCATCACAGATGATGTATGCAAGCTGCACCAGTCAGGTGTATAACTAACACATGCTGTACTTTTACTATGATGTAAAACTAAATATTTATTCCTTTAGCATGTTCACATTTACTTGTACTTTAGCTCAATAGGTTCAATGCCGGTTCTTTAAGAGTGAGTGAAGTTTGATAATGTGTTGCTAATGTGAAATTATAAAAAGAACATTTCTAATGTTTGACACTTGGTCGCGCTGCAGTGATTATGAGGGCTTTAAGTGAGCCTGAAAATTAGGTCAATGACATTTGTAACACTATTGATAAGAAGTCACAGAGCCATGTCATAAAGCCTCAGACATTTGTTTACTTCACTTTACATAAGAGGAAATCAGAGGAACTTTGAACCTAAAAGTTAATCCTTGATATAATTGCAAAACCTACATTTAAGACAGGGAGAGGATACAAGCGGGTATAGTTTTCAAGATGAAGATATGATCATTTTGTATTGCTGCACACACACTGTCTATGTTTCCAGTATTCACATGACTAAAACTTTAACAGTTAACAAGTCCAGGTGTCTCACCTCATTGGACTGTTTTCCACTGTAGGACATCTTCTTAATGGCCACCACCTCAGCAGTTCGCACATCACGTGCCTGTAGCATCATACAAAAATTAAAGGTCATCAAACTAGTCATACTTGCACTGACTAGGGAACCAGCACGGTTTGCAGGCATGGGCAGAGGGGGGTATTAGTACTCAAGCACCTGCTCATTTGGCCACAGTGCATTTTGGGCAAGACCACTTGCTTTTGTTAGTCAACAAAAATTCTCGGACATCTGTGGATTTGACGTGATTAAAATGGATGACATTTACCTAAAAGTAAATGTTACTTACACAAACAGGGTAAACTAGAGGACTGTTGCTAGAAGAATTTAAAATAAATAAATTTACAAAAACAAACAAAAAAAAACACCATCACAAAAAATTGAGGGCCAAAAAATTTGTGCTCACTTTTTAAATTATACAAACGCATTTGAACACTACAGGAGGTAGCCAGTAGGTTTAGTAAATGGGGCTGCCCCTACACATGAGCTAGTGAACTACTGTACGGTAAAAGATGCAGCCACAGAAGACCTGTGGGACACACAAGACTGTTTACCCCCCTCATCAGTGGAAGACATGTCTACGTTTTAGCTTTTGACTTTAAGCTGTCGCCAGGTAGGGAAATATGGCTCTACTGTCTCAGTCTCTTTAAAGCCAAGGTGACACTGAAACACTGTACTCCTGTTTCACGTTTTCTCTCCAGACGGGTGATTTGGAGGGTGAGGTGAAACACCATTGTTAATTATAATTTTTCCTTGACCAGTACAATTTATTGTCTGGGAGACCCCATTTAAATAATTAGCACATGGTAACTGTTCTAGAAGAGAGTCCATAGGGAAACTGAAAGGTTCTTTACAACCAGAAGCCAAAGCAGATTGTTAAAGTAAGGTAGAGTGGCTAAAGATGAAGAAGGTGAATTCTTAGCGAAATTGTCAAATGTCTGATCCAAATCCCATTGAAAATCTTTGGAAAAACTGGATCACCACCATGTTCCAGGTTGGCAGAGACATATCGGATCAGACTAGGATATGTAACACAAGCAAAGAGAGCTTCCACACAGTAAGTATCATGCAATTTCTAAACCAAATCAACTGACAATAAAGAAAGTCTGCTACAAAGTTTGTTTGACAAGCTATCAGTCAAAGGTTTGGACACACCAATTTACAATTTACAGGTTTCCAAAAAACAAACAAACAAAAAACATACAAACAAAAAAAACATGGGGCAAACACTCACGAAATAAACAGCTCCAAAGCTGCCATGTCCGATCTCACGTAGGTCAGTGAAAAGCTTCTCAGGGTCCTCCTTGAAGAAGAGCTCTGCAATCTCAGGGTCCTTCAGGCTCCCGGCCCGGTTGGTGGAGGGCATACTGCGAGGCTGGGGAAACAGCCACGCTCGCAGGGGACTATCTGGCTGTGCGACCGCGACACGCAAGCCCCCGCTGATGACTCATCTGCCAGAAGGAGGCAGTGCACACACAGGGACCTATGGTGGGGGGGTCAACAATAAATTCCACAGTATTTGAACAACCCACTATACTATTACTGGTCAGTTGACTGTCAGCTGGGACAAATAGTGCTCTTTCCTATTATTCTTAGATCAGAATTCTAACGTGGGGTTACAGGACACTCTGCATGGCTCAATGACCCTTTGTGCCAGATCTCAATATTCAGATCAGTATTTATCCTGCTTTTGTTGTCTTGTCAAATACAGGGACTTCCTTATTTCATACGAGGTCTGGGTCAGTATGCAAGGTTTAGAGGATTCCTGGGACCCCTTTGTCTGTTCCCTTTCACTAAGCACAGCTCTCTTGGTAATTATAAGAGAGAGAATCTCCTCTAGTCCACTTAGGTTGCTGGTCTCAGTGCAAGTGCTGAATGTCTTTTCTCTCCATTTGCTCTCTCCATCACTCAGATACATCAGCATGATAATCTCACTGCAACAGATGAGTGTGATCACACGTCCAGCTGCAACTGTCCAGTTACTGCTCTATAAGAAGGATAACATTAGCCCACTCACTGTCACTACTGTACCAACACAAGGTTAAATCAGAGTTGAAATGCTGATAAGCACTGACCCAATGTTAGTACTCACTGAAACATCCAGGTCTCAAGAGGGTGTAAACAATGATATCTTCTAGTGAAACTATTTACACTGCATATGAAAACCATTGGATTTATACATTTGGGGGAAAAAAATTTCAAATTTTGACTGAAAATACAGTTTACCTAAAATTAAGATGATCAGTCAGTACATTTAAATATACAACTGATACAGTTAAATTGCAATTTTCAGGCCATCCTCCTGAGGTCAGGGTTCAATTCAATTTAGATGTTTATGCATTAAATACCTAAAGTAACTCCCACAAAAAGCTCAAGAATTTTGAATGTGCATCTGTGCATAGCATAAGACCATCCCCTGTACCTTCTTTAGTGTGACAGAATGGGCACAGAAGCCTAGTTTAGTTACTGACCATGGTTTCCACTCAGACGAGACCACAGGGCTAAATCAACAAAATAGTTTAATATACCAATTCAAATATCCATTTTTTAGCCTTTTCAACACTGAAATGAAATCATTACACCCTGCCTGGGTAGTCCTGTATCCTCTCCTGAGCTGGATATAAGGGCAGTACAGTGACGCAGGTCTGTCGTCTGTCCCTGGTGCAGTTTAATTACGTAGCCTTCACAACTCTGCTGAAGCGAGGCACCATGCTTGGAGCTTGGAGAACCCAGCAAATCTATGATCAGTGACCTCTAATATCACTGATCCTCAACAGGCTCTCAGGTCAACTCTTAATCACTTTCTCTGTTATCCAATCGCATGATCCATCATGCTATCCTTCTGCCTCTCTGTAAACTACAAGAAGTGATAAAGATACTCAATAATTAATCTTTACATTTCAGACATTTTTCAAAACACACTGTCACATTTTGAGAAAAAGACATCATTTAACCAGGGCTTAAAACAGAAGTGTTACAACATAACAAGAAATCACAACATGGCCTTAACTGTGGTAAAACATAGTATTTCTCATGTAGTTAATGTTTATTTTTCTTATATTTTAGAACACGCTCTGCAACAGGTTGCCAGGTCGCGCGAATCTTGACATCCGAAACTTAATCTGTCACACCGCTCTTGATGGAGTTGTGTCGGCCGCAAACGAGTCGGTTTATTTGGGAAAATAAAGAGCCATCTGGGAATAAACATAGAATATTACTAGTCTGACCATAGACATAAAATATTACTGGACTAGACCATAGACATGGAATATTACTAGACTTACCATAGACATGGAATATTACTAGACTGACTACAAGTCATAGAATATTACTAGACGCCGCATGACCAGCTGCATCATATGCCAACGTCGCCGCCATACTGCGAGTGGCACTGCTGTTGAGTGAAGTAGTGGATGAAGATGACGCATGTTCTGCTTGGGGCTGTACGCTCCAAACCAGATCCCGAGGTATTCCATTTTATAGGCAAGGCTGAACAATTGTTTTGAATATATCTGGCCATTTTAAAATTCAGTTTTATAAACTTAAACTGTGGCTAAGACAGGCTAAGCTAGCAAAACTATGCATTCCTGTGTTTTCTCAAATTCTGGAGGTTTCCTAAAGAAATCCACCTCAGTTTATAAATCATAACCTTAGCTAAGCTAGCAAACCTAAAGGTAAGCATCCCCGTGTTCAAGACAGCCTTCAAACAACAAAACATAAGGAATATAAATATGGGATTTTATAATGGCCAAATCTAAAAATGTCAAAAACATTTTTCAGCCTTACCAGGGTTTTTCAATCACACATTTTGAGGGGACAGTCAAGGTGGTCAAAGTAGCGGAGCGTGTTATCAGTCAGTCAACATCAGGGCAAGCAGTCAGTGTATCTCTGATCAATCAGTTTGTCTGGGCCACAGTTTGGAATTGACAACCATCATTTTAAACTCGTCTTTAGATGTGTCGTTTTTCCAGAAACTAAGGCTGCACCACACTGCCAGACTGAACACTCTTAAATTACAGCGTGGCAACACACGGAAAAAGCTGTGTAAGACAGTTCTGTTCCTAGGATTTTAGATCCTGTCCTGTACATATCTAATACCTAGCCACTATTGTGATAACACAGTAACCACATTGTGTGTGAGAGAGAGAGGAATGAGTGAAATGTTTTTAGAAATGATTTCTACTTATTTCCAATTATTTTTAAAATAAAATGTTTGTATATTTTGTCACTGAGTCTTATTGTGTTTTCATCAGAAAACCACGTCTACCAGTATTAGTTCACATGGTGCTTTCGCCACTTGCAGTATGGCGGACGTGCTGACCTATCGTGTCAACTGGGGAACACAGAGAATGCGGCATCTATCCTATATATGTTTATGCGTTTGGGGGCCAAGAGAGCCGGATCTTCTTAGTGAAAAGAGCTGAAATTCCCATAACTTATCACGTGATAGTGTAATAGGAACAGCACACTCGGGCTGAGCATATCTGCACATTGTTGAGATGTCACTTTTCTTGTACTTTGTTATTATAATTTCTCTTGGTTGTGAGAGACGATCACCATTGGCGACAGAAAGTAAAAAACTAGTCACAAAATAAATAATCTAGTCACATTGGCGATCATTTTAGGCACCATACGGAGCCCTGTTTAACTGAGATAGGATAACAGAACAGTAGCTGTGGTAATCCTTCAACAGCTCGGTCACAGACGTTAGTAACAGAGCTTGGAAGTATCACGGTAACAATTTAAAATTTAAAACTGATGCCAGTATTTAAAAAAACATTTGTCAGATAATGTTACTAGATAGATGGATTTACATTAATTGCTTAACAGATCACACACTGTTTTTACTTATTTGGTGTAATGTAATATAAGACTTGAAATACCAAATCTAAGAAACACAGACAAAAGAGCACATCAAGGCCTTGCAAATAATGCAAATAAAACAAATAAGATGGTGACTGTACATTATAAATGTACAGTAAAAAAACTGAGTTTTACAGTATCCCAATCTAAAGTTCTAGCATAAACTAACAAGACAGTCACAGAATAGGATGACACACTGCAGTACAACATTTCAGGACTGGGAGGAAAAAACAAACAAACAAACAAACAAAACAAAACAAAAAAAAAAAACACTGCCAGCAAGTAGAGGTTATTCACCGCGGATGCTTTTGCTGCTCTGAATCTGTATATAACATTACACTGGAGGAGTGACAAAATGTAGGGCAGGGGTCACCAACCTTTTTGAAACTGAGAGCTACTTTATGGGTACTGAGCCATGCGAAGGGCTACCAGTTTGATACACTAGATCAGGGAGAACTGAACTATTAAAAAAAGTTTAACTTGGATGAAAACAATACAATGTTTAAACAAAAAAATACATAAGGTGTTTATCCCAAAGCATGTATAGCTACTGAAATGTGATAGTAGTCTGTAGTAATTCCTTAATGATACAGAATAATTCAATTACACAAATGCACCAGACAACTCAGCAATTAGGACTACTTTTCTGAAATTAGGCTAAAAGACTAGAGCAGGGCAGCGGCAGCATGTTAGAGGGGAATAATAAACAAACTTTGCCAGACTCTAGCGCTCCGGTAACACATCTGGAACGCCATTGGTTTAAATAAAGTAACTGGAAAATGTAAGTAGTGGATGTTCCTTCATTGGAAATAACCAAAGTCAACAGCTTTTTGAATTTGCGGAATTGATCTTCAGTACATTCCACTATGCCAAAAGAAATGCCAGTTCCATTATATTTTTATGCTTTGCTTGAACAGCCTGCTTCAGATCACAGAACAAAATGGATCTTTTGAAAATAAGAAATTTATTCAGTTTTACTACTTTGTTGTTTTCTTCTGTGTTATAAGCGATTGTCATGTTACATGACAAACTCTTGGATTTACCGACAAATGTCTTGACAACCTGCTGAAAAAAATTTTGGGGCATTTGTGCCCTAACTATTCTAAGCTGTCCAGTCCCCAAGGCAGCCTGTCAGCCCAAAACCATTAATACTCCCTTCACCATGGTTCACAGATTGGGTGTTGTGTTTGTGCAGGTTTGTGCAGTGATTTGTTATCTCCTAATATAATACTTTATGCTGTTCAGATGGTCTTCTGCAAACTCACTAAACACTTGCTATTTGTCTGAGGATTCTTTTTCTTTACCCTAATCTTGAATACATTCCCACTATCTGTTAGCTGTGTCTAACAGAGCATTGTTGTGTGCCCAAGAATTCAACTTTCTTTTAATGACTTGTTGAAAATAGTTTTAATTTCTTCAGACTGGGCCATTTTTTACAATTCTATTGTTCGAAGCAGGTGGGGTAATAAACGTGTGTGTGTGTGTGTGTGTGTGTGTGTGTGTGAGTGTGTGTGTGTGTGTGTATGTGTTATTTCTTTATATATGTTCGGGTATGTTATGGGCAAATCTCTAGACCAAAGCTATTGAGTGAGAGAGATATGCTCACTAAAAGAATCAAGAAATGTACACTTTTATTAAACTTTTCTATTGTCGACTTTTGCATGAATCTTCAGTAACATTATTTGTAATATCATTTTTAAATACTGTTGTCACATACACGAGTATTTTTTTTTCAGAGAAAAGCGCAAACTCACATTTACTCAATGTGACAAGCACCAAAAACTTTCAGATGAAGATTGTGTCTTTATACCCACAGCTTATTTCTTAATAAAAACAAACTCTGACCAACAGAGTGTTTGGCACCTTTAAGGTATAAATAGCATGCAGTTAGTTAAAATATAGCACAGATATTGCTTAATGTTTTTGCTGAAACAACTAGCTAAATCATTCAGGTTAAATGATAAACATTCACAAAACAGTGCTGTTTTTTTCCCCACCAGGACTGCTTCACATAATTTATATGTAGGAGCAGTAAGATCATCCATCAATCGCAATTTAAGCTGCCATGCTTAAAGGGAAAAAAAACTGCAGAACTACAATAGTTTGAGACAACAAGTGTACCATCAATACATGATACCGTAATTACAAATTAAAGGGGACATATTATACCTCTTTTTAAACAAGTAATAACAGGTCTGTGGGCTATACAATACATGTTTATGAAGTTTTTTGCACAAAATCACTTTCACATAAAGAGATCTCACCAGCTCTATTCTTGACAGTTTCAGTTCCTTTCAAAATGAGCCGTTTAAGCGTTCCGTCACTATTATCCAAGTAAGTGGTTGCTGGCCACGCCCCACCCATCCCATACTTACACTGCGCCTTTACCACACGTGAAAATGGCAGAAAACATGTTCGACCCCGAGTCGGACTCAAGCAAGATGAACACAACACTTCATGTGTGACTTGCCTTTGCCTGTAGCCATAACGCTCTGCGTCTTATGCTGCGTTCATGTGCTATGGGAATTATGGTAAATACCAGAAGCCGACTTGAAAACTGCACATGAACACCCCC
>JBBIGA010000022.1:9479202-9489565 GCA_037576975.1 Alestes dentex | reverse complement strand
CTATTGCCATAAAACCCACATTTGTAAAACTGGTAAAAGTCTTAAGTGTGTTGGCCTGAACTTACCTGATTTTTTTTTTTATTCCTGAACACAACCAAATCAGAACAATTTAGGATCAGCTTTTTTGCATGGATATGGGAAAGGCTGCTTATCAAAATGATGTGTGTGTGTGTGTGTGTGTGTGTGTGTGTGATTTCTCTCTCCCTGGCACTATATTGGCAATGCATCCCAATACTTTTGGCCACTCTAGATAGATTTAATTCACAGTGCCTCTCAATGGACAAAAGTATTGGGACGTAGCACTATTCAACTCTAAGGTCAAATGTCCCAATACCTTTTTTCTCCTCTTCCTATCATACAGGAAATAATGTCTCATCTCGTTTTAGTCAATGAAAATGAAGACATTTTAGCATAGTTTTTATTTTGTAAACCACATTTAGTCTCGTTCTTATTTGTCAACAATATTACATTATTTATATTTTATGGTTATCGTCACATGACCAGCATTTACGTTGCGTCTCGTCTCGTTTTTGTCACGTGATAAATGTTCATTTAAGACGATATTTAGTCATAATTTTCGTTGACGAAAGCAACACTACATTGCACCACTCTTTTTAACAAGCTGCTCCTCCGTGCGCTCTATGCTCTCTCGTCCATTTTCCAAAACTAATGCCTCGTGCTGCATGTAGGCGTGGTTCCGCGCAGGTGACGCGACTTTGTCATTTTGGCGAGGAGCGGATGTTTCTGCGGCCGGTATAATCAAAATCTGTCCCGTTGGCCAAATTTATATCGCATACCATTTATACCGCACAGTACTACCGAGAAGGACAAAACGTGAAAAAACACAAATGTGAAGAAACAAACACGGAGCAAAACATACAGCAGACTGACAAACAGACTTAGGTCAGGTGTGTATCACTGTTCAGCCTTCCTTACCCATATATAGCTTGGTAAGAGCCAGTAAGTTCACGCCCCCGGTGGTGCAGTGTTTGCAGGCCAGCCACCAAATCAGAAGATCACAAGTTCAAATCCACGTTTTTTTTTTTTGACACAAACGTTTTTTGCCTGTAAAACCAAAGTTTGGGTGTCTCCAAACACTGGTTTTATAGCAAACACTGAATGTGGCTTTCTGGCACAGTGGTAAAGCACTGGCCTCTGAATCAGAAGACCACTCTCTATGCCGGAATTCAGTATACATGCTTATCACTTTTCTATCATTTTTAATTAGCCGATCATGGTAGTCTAGTGAAATTAGTTATTCAAATGGATATTATATGGGTTGGCTAATACTAACACACATGGGAACCATTATAGCCACTTTTCAAAATCATTCGTTTCGTCCCCCCACTTTTTTCCTCCAGGACTACTGCCGAGATGTAGAGCACTATACCGCGACGATATCACATTTTGCAGGTAAACTGGTTTAGGAATGAGGGTACTCTTACAAAATTTCAGTGTTGTATATCTGTGTTTATTCATATACAGTTGGAGATAACAGGAGCTGCTATCTGGATAAATCCATTCATTGGAGTGTTGACTATTACTGCCTTGTGGCCGGTAGCCATCATGTTTATGAACATATGCAACACACTGCACAGCCTCAAGATCATCCCCAAGTATGCCATGTATCAGGTATGCGTCAGTATGAATAATCATTAAAATTAATCTGTTAGTAATATACACAACAATACACCTACAATCTATGCAACAGTTACATATATCTGCAAACACCGAAAGTACATCCGAAAGTATCTATATATCACTTTTAGTGAATTTGGCTACTTTAACATAGACTTATTTCTGACACAGGCATTCAGTTGTGAACATATAGCTTGTATAATCTCCATAGTAAAGCATTGCTTATACAATAGGCTTTGGAGCAACCACACAATGAACCTAAGGAAACCATAACTGGGGTATGAAGGGGTGTAAAGCCCCATAGCTCTGGGTTGTGGAGAAGTGAAACTGCACTCTCTGGAGGGATGAAGCTCCGAATAATACATCTTGGATGAGTTGGAATTCAACTAAGCATCCATCATCAGTACCTGACCTCACTAATGCTCTTGTAAATTAATAGAGTCAAATCCTCACAGCAGAGTTCCCTCCTCTAGTGCCTAGTTTTCCCAGAATGGTAGAAGCAGTTACCAATAAGGAAATAAACTACTAATTGATTTTGAATTTATTTGAATCGACTGAAGTCAGGCTGAATGAGCTGGATATCAGTCAGGTTTTTAGCTTATCGAATACCAGCTCCAGGTGACAAATCTCTGATACACAAATGTAAAAACGCTTCGTGTGGATGTGATTTAACAACTTTATAAAAGTGACAGAATATCTGATTCCTCTAAATGTTTTCAGTTGGTCCTGATTCTGAGCCAGTTACAGTCAGCCATTATAAGCATCCTGGCCCTTGATGGCACCATTGCCTGCTCGCCACCCTTCTCCTCTGTTGCCAGAGGATCTAGTGAGTCGGTTTTTTTTTTCTTTCTCACACTCTCTTTTTCTTGCTACTTCTGTTGAGATTCAAGGTTTTGTTCTGTCAGCTGTTTTTGTAAAGAGACTGAATGAATCCACACAGATTAGTTTTCAATTTCATATTGTACTACAATTTTTTCATAATTATTGATATGTGCATTAAATGAACTCAGTTTATTCCCAGGTCTAATACCATAATCTCTGTCTTTCTGTAGTGATAAGTCAGCAGATAATGATCATTGAGATGTTCATAATCACCCTGGTGACTCGGATGCTTTACCGACGTATGTATGAGCCGATCACACTGGACCCCCGCGAAAATGACGAGATGAATCCTAAGATCAGCCTGAAACCTAACTCAGAAGAGGAGCACACAGCCTGAGAGAGAGAAAGTGAGACAGATAGTGTGCACGTGAGAGAGAGACAGAGTCAGAGTGATTTATGAATATTTATGACACGCCTTTCGTGTATATTTCATATAGCAGTGCTCATCTCTGCTCATGTCTGTCTCACACACTCAAGGTTGATTAATTCAGCTGATTACACCACATTTGGGTAGTGATCACCAAAAGTGTGTATCAAGGAGAATCTCTTTTTGTATAAATTGTATTCCTCACATACAATTTCAGTTCAGCATAGCTTATTGCTATGCATATACCCATGTATACAGTGTAATAAAAATGTATGTTACCAGTCCTTGGGTGCAAAAGGGAAATACACTATTCCACTATTTTACAGATGTTTTTCCTTTTTCTGAAAAATTGATATTTCGGAAATACAAGGTTTTTTCCCCCTCTATCTGAACATACATATTCAGCATTCTGATCCCATTAAATGTATAATTTCTCCCTTTTCACCCCTTGTGTGTGTAAATATGCATAAAGGGGCTGCTTGATTTGTTTTAGGGTTGTATGTGTTGTAGGTTGTGGTGATAAGGGGGCCTGGATGGGTTATGCATAAAGGATACACTTTTATACTGCTTTGTTTGACTTGGCTTGGATAAATCACATACTGCAAATCTGCATCTGCAATTATCCCCATATAAATACAAAAATAGTAAATGATAATAGTACAGTCCCTAACACAGTAACACCAAATACATAATTCAAAGTTATGAATATAAACAACCACACTGTATCTAATTGGAATCATAAACATATGTGCCATAAATCTACTCAGGGCGTGACTAAGACTTGGGAAGGTTTTTTCCAGTGATTTGAGGTCTCAGATTGAGGAAATATTTAGTTTAGTTTGTCTAGATTTCTTTATCTGGCTGTGCTCTATCAACACTAAAGAGAGAGTGATGACAGAAATACATAACCACAATCTGAATCAGGAGCTTCTGTCTACACAACTCAGATCATTTTATTTATAGTCAGTAGCTGAAATTTATATTCAAGTGCTTTATTTATATTCAAGTGCTAGTCACTCCAGTAGTTGTTTTAAATACATGACATTTGTAACCCACTGTAAATACACACAATCTTAAGGTATATTTAGTTATAGACAAAATTGTTAAAAGAGTCATGTAGTCAAATATGGTACATACTTATAGTTCCATAATATTCTTACAATTAGGTTAATTGTATTGTTAAAGTGTGGTTTGAAGAGGTCTATAGAGGAGCTCCATATTTTTAGTATTATTATTGTTGATAAGGTGTTCGGTCCTTTGCAGTTTAACTTTATTACAGCTGAGGTATAATTAGTACAGCTATGTCATTTTCTATTATTATAACCATTCTTTTAACATAAGGACTATTGTAGAGTTTCTAATGATTTTTCTATATGTAGAAGAATTAGGTCTTTAATGGAGATTCATAGGATAATTACTGTAACAAAATTAGGTTTCTACTAGATTTAATGATTATTATAGCTGTAGAAGAATTAGGGGTATAGTATAATATAATAATAATTATTATTATTATTATTTTATAAAATAATAATTATTATTGTTTTTATTAGCCTATTTTATTATTGTTATTTGTAGCCGAATTAGGTGTATAATAGATGTACATTTGATTGTTATAAAACTGGGTGTATAATAGTGGTACCTATGAATATTATAGCTGTAGTAGAATTAGGTATATAGTGGAGGTCCATATGATTATTATATGTTTTATTAAGTCTCGAGAGATCAATGTGATTATTATAGCTGTCGCAGAATGAAGTCGATAAGTGTTTGCAGGCAGTAGTTCATGGTGGATGTATTTATGAAAGAGCGCCCCCATTGGCCAACGGCGTCACTCCGCGAGCGTGCTGTCATGTCACGTGCCGAGGATCAGGCAAACGTGCACGAGCGAAATGAAAATAAAGTAACACCACTTAGAAGGGAAGACGACGTGCAGACAGAAAGCGGTACACGTTGCTCGCCTGCATTTTGTAATCATGAAGTTGCTGAACCTTCTGCTGAAAGATGTCACGCCCAAAATAGAGTACTATTCCAGATTCTCGCCCTCGCCCATGTCCATTAAACAGTTTCTGGATTTCGGTGAGTACTCTTCACAGCGCAGCTCTGGGCTTGTTTTCTTATCCTTGGGAACGGAAATCAACAGGTGCGAACATGTGAGTCATACGCTGGGGGGCTGCAGGGAGAAAGTTAAAGGCATATTAATGCAGCATGTTTGTCAGATAGTGTGTTCTAATGTATTGGGAAGGCCCATGTGAAGCCTTGGAGCTCTGAATGTAAGGAGCCATCAAAAAGGACGCAAAACTGAATCATCCATGTCTGAACTTGCAGGTACATTTTATAATCCAAGGGACAAACGGTGTAATTGTGCCAACAAAGATACAGTGTTGTCCTTAAGGCTTAGTCGTCTACCTTAAAGGGCTTTTCCTATGTAAGAGTGCTGAAAACATACTCAAAAAACATTCTAGAAGAGTACGAGTAGTAACGTTTTCCTGAGAAACTACCTTAATGATGAGTTCTATGATGAAAGCTGAAAGGCAGCAGTGTTATTCTGTCACAAACGCAGAGGCAGAAGTTTGAACTCTTCAGTGCCTCCTAGTTGAAATGGCAGAAAACTACAGGTTCTAGCTTTTGTCATGATGCGTCCTGTTTAGCTAAGGGAATTGTCATCTTAAGCCATGGAATTAGAGGTGTTTTGCTTCTGTTTGTTACTGAATGTCTAACCCTAATGTGAATATATATTTTTGACACACACGTCCTCTCTTCAAGTGATCTTGGTCATTGAATCTACTAAACATAGAAAAGTATTAGCTGATGTCATCATTCATACCATAGCATTCTGGCAAGGAAAGCAAATTGTTGCAGTAAAGGTTTGTGCACATGTTCACATGTACACACAGGCATACATAGACTCACACACAAGTAGATTAACACTTGTGCAAAGTATTACCCTGTACACTGTTGTTCTTGTCTAGGTAGAGAAAATGCATGTGAGAAGACCTCTTACATCTTCCTGAGGAAAGAACTGCCAGTACGATTGGCCAATACCATGAGAGAAGTCACATTACTTCCTAGCAACCTGCTCAGTCAGCCATCTGTCCAATTGGTCCAGAGCTGGTGAGGGGTGGGCTCAATAAGGGCGGGGTGGTGATAAGTGTGAACAATGTGGTGAGTACAGAAGCAAATTAATTTGGAAGGATCATGCAAAAATTGTCCGAACAGCAATCTCTCTAACCAAAGTTGGCTTCACGGTGATGCCAGAGCTGTCCATGGCCAGGAGTCCACCGAACAAAAGTGGCCTTGCTCTTGATGGAAAGTATTGCTTAGGCTGACCATGCCAGAGCAATGCAAGCCAATAAGCTTTTGTCAGACAAACTGTTTTCTGATCTATTTCTGGGGTACCACAGATGGTCCATAATTTTGCTTTATTCCTGCTCCCAGCATGACAGTACCATATATTCACTAGTGTTGATTGCATGGTACATCAGTATTATAAAATGTGTTCAAACCCTCTGGGGTTCCTGATGACTAGATTGAGAGACCATCTAAGTACATTCAGCCCTAAAATGCTGAAAGAGCAACAGCTTAAATGTGATTGGCTTTACATGTAGCAGAGAAAGTATGTTGCTAGCCTTCAACTTCTGTTAGGCCAGTAGTATTGTTCAAAAGAGGAGAGTAATTTGTAATGAGTGGGGAATTGAAAAAAATTCTCCCAAAGAAAAAGTAAAGAAAGAATTTTACTCATGCAATGTCAGGAAAGCTGGAAGGCAGATCATGCAAGGGTTGTATACATCGATCAGCCACAACATTAAAAACACTGATAGGTGAGGTGAATAACATTGATTGTCTCATTACAATGGCATCCGTCAAGAGGTGGAATATATTTGCCTGCAAATGTCAGTTCGTAAGTATTTGAGTGACTCTGACAAGGGCCAGGTTGTGATGGCTAGATAAGTGGGTCAGATAATCTCGAAAATGGCAGGTCTTGTGGGGTATTGTCAGTATGCAGACCAAAAGTGGTCCAGAGAAGGACAACCAGTAAACGAGCAACCAGCTTGATTATGTCCTCATATTGTTAGTTGCTTTGGATAAAAGCGTCTGCCAAATGATTATAGTAGTAGTAGTACTAGGGTCGGGGGGTGCCCAAAGCTCACAGATGCATGTGGGGAGCAAAGGCTAGACCACTCTGGTCTTTTTTTTCAGATATTATAGAACAAACTTCTGTAAGAGTTAATGATGACTATGAAAATTGTAAGAACACACAGAACATCACAGATTGCTGTGTATTTGCTCACTCAGGTATAGTCAGAGCTTTGAAGATCTACTAGAGTTTGAAGACCGGAGACCAGAGGATCCTCGCACCCTCAACGAGTGAGTCTCTCCTTAGGGACCTACACTAATGAGCTACAGTCTACTGTGTTTGGTTAACATAGAACTATTTATACTTTAATGGTACTTAAGAATTTAATTGAATCATGTTATTTTAACATAGCCTTCAAAAAGTTTGGTAAAAGCATATATAGCAGTATATATTAGTAAATTTGTAAAAACATTATTTTGCTGTGGACATAAAGTAGAATTACACAGATCTTTTGGAATGTCTGCATAATTTCTTTACATGAAGATGTAAAGAAAATCATTCAGAGTGGATGAGAACAAAAATAGTAAATTAGAAAAAATAAAAAGTGGTTGTGATCGGAGCCAGATGTCTAAAGAATTCATTGCCTTTTAGAGCTAACTCACAGAAACGTATTATATGGAATGCCTTTTTGCCTGTAATTTTACTTAAAATGTATTTTAAGTAAAGAGTGTGAACAATGTGAAATTCTTTCTCTGCATTTAACCCATTCACCAAGTGAAGCAGTGTACAGTGTGTGGGAGTGGTACCTAGCTCTAGAATACCTCAGTGGTGCCACTGGCAGTCATGGGATTTGAACCCACAACATTGCAGGTGCAACCAGACCACCAGCTTCTAGCAGAAAGCAGGGTGTTATAAGGCAAAGGTCCCCATAGAGTAACCTGAGCCACTGAGAGAAAATGGCACAAGTCCAGGGACCCATCTGACCTTAAAAACTATCAGTCACTCCTGTCCTCCTTCTCATTCAGCATTACTGATGCCAAAGCTGCATTCTCCAGCAACAAAATTTACTACACCACGGACATTGCTGTCATACCTCAAAACACTGGTCTCACCTCCTCCACCAGACACAAACCTCTCAGCAGAGGTCTTTGAACTGAAAAGGTGATGGCTATTAGTAGCCAATTCTTTAATTCACACAGGGCCAACCCTGGTCACATTATACCTACTCAGGTTGAAAGTGCATCATTACTGTATTTTACCCCTCTCACTCCTGACTTGTGACCAGCCCACTACATGTCCGCTTGACCAAACCATCTATAACTATCATGCCCCCTGTCATGCATGTGGTTAATTCTTCATTTACCTCTGGAACATTTATTACAAGCTTCAAACTGGCTTATGTTACGCCTCTGCTCAAAATGCCTTCCCTCAGCCCTGCTGCATCTATCAAATAAATCCACATGGATGAAGGATCACCAACTACAGCTAAATCTTCTGACAGAACTTCTGGTTATCCCAGCCAAACCTTTTGTCCATCAAAATATCAATGTAAAAATTGCCTCTTCACTCTGCACCCCATCTGAGGTTGTGAGATTTCTGGGTGTCATGATTGGTGAGCAGCCTCTGACCATATTCCATCTGTCTCTGACCATATTGCATTTGTGTCTCTGTTATGTAACTTTGCCTTATCAGGAAAATCAGGCCATGCCTTACTCAGTATGGTTATCTCTTGACCAATTACTGCAATACCTTCCTTGTGGGTCTTCCAGCTTGCATGGTAAGACCCTTACAGCTGGTTCAGAACGCAGCAGCTCAGCTGGTCTTCAACCAACTCAAAAGGTTGCATGTCATCCGACTGCTGGGATGTAAAGTAACATGTTTTAGATGAACTTCTATTTTAAACTGAGAATACATGTTGGTTCATTAGTTTTCTGATGAACATTTGCACTGAAACACTGTAAAACTATATGCTCCTATCACCACCATGGTAAAGAATTCTGAATTTGTAAGTCTCTCATCAGACCACCATGAATGACTTCGTTTACATCTGCTTGACTGAATTATGCAAAGTTGAAATATTGGTGAAATTCCCCTTTGAAATGTTCCATTTCTTCTCATTTCCTGAGCTCATCATCTTTCCATCCTTCTTCTGATTATCAGTTTCCTAGACATTCTTATCCAGATTCGGAACAGACACAATGATGTGGTTCCCACCATGGCCCAGGGAGTGATTGAGTACAAGGAGAAGTTTGGATTTGACCCTTTTATTAGCAGCAACGTGCAATACTTCCTGGATCGCTTTTATACCAGCCGCATCTCTTTCCGCATGCTCATCAATCAGCACAGTGGGTGCCCAGCATTTCATTCAATGTTTTGTATGTAAGCATTGTAAGTACTTAAATTTGAACTTTGACTATATATCAAAAATTAATGTTTATTATGTAGAATGTTAATGTCAGGTGGGTTTGAAAAGGCATCAGATGGATCTGAAATGTAATGTCCTATATTTCACTGTTTATTTACCTGTGTCCTATTTCAGCTCTCCTCTTTAGCGACGGCATCAACCCTGCACATCCCAAACATATAGGGGGTATTGACCCAGCCTGCAATGTGGTTGAGGTGGTGAGAGGTATGGGCTTACCCTTAACTAAAAATCTACTAACACACTTATCAAATTTAAATAATCACAAAATAATTCCTTTCTGCTTACAAATGATTTTAAAAGTTCTTAGCTTAATGACAAATAGAGCTAGGCCAGGAAGGATTTTACATATTTTATATATTCATCGGTATTTCTGAACAAGTACTTAAATCTTATTCTCAAAATCACACTTAAAAATGTACATTTTACAATTGACCATAATTTTTGTAGTCTAATAGATTAAAGTGCTCCCATGTGTGCTTTTAGGCATCACTACTCTTTTAGCTTCAGTAGCTGTGTGGAAAGCTATTCAGTTTGTTGGGAATGTGAGGGGATGTGAATGTCTATAGTTATCCAGCAAGCTATTATTTATTAATTCATTGTCTTATTCAGAGATTTATATTAATAGTTTACGTGCCTTTTTGTGGATAACTTCCAATACTAAATGTTATTGAAAACCAACCAAATGAATACTCCATCCATCCATTTTCTACCCCTGAATCCCGCACTCGGGGTCGGGGGGGACTGGAGCCTATACCAGTTGCTACGGGCAAAGGCAGGGTACACCATGGACAGTCGCCAGCACATCGCAGGGCCACATACAGAGGCAGACAAGCATTCACGCTCACATTCACTCCTAGGGACAATTTAGTGTGCTCAGTTGACCTATCCAATTTACGCATTGTTTTTGGCGGTGGGAGGAAACCGGAGTTCCCGGAGGAAACCCACGCGGTCACGGGGAGAACATGCAAACTCCACA
>JBBIGA010000022.1:9465382-9479102 GCA_037576975.1 Alestes dentex | reverse complement strand
AGGGGACGTGCTTAAATTATGATTAAGATGAAGATCATATGTAATGAGGTAATGATCTGAAATTACTGTAGACAGAGAAAGAATAGCTAGGTCAAGTGAATAGCCACAGCAGTGAGTAGGCCCTGTTACATGCTGGGTGAAGCCAGCAGTATCTAGGATTGAAGTAAACGCAGATTTTAGAGGATCCTGTTCTTTTTCAAAGTGAATACTAAAATCTCCAATAATTATTATTTTATCACAGCGAACAGCCAAATTTGCTAGAACTTTGGCTCAGTTATCTGTTTAATACTTAAGGAACTTCTATATATGGTTCCCGTGCCTCCCCGTCTACCGTTTAGTCTAGGACTGTGTATGTAGCTGTAGCTTGGAGGTGAAGCCTCGTTTAGAGCAACAAACTCGTCAGGTCTAATCCAGGTCTCAGTAAGGCATAAAGAATCAAGATTCTGATCAGTTATTAATTCGTTGACAAGAGCAGGTTTAGGAGCGAGTGACCTTATGTTTAACAGTCCCAACTTTAGCTTTAGATCTAATGTGCTGAGTTTACTGGAAGTATGAGAGACATTAATTAAATTATTTAAGCACACTTTTTGGTATTTCCTGTGTTTCTGTTTAGTTCGGGGGACAGACACAGTCTTGATAACTTAGGGTGAAGCCTAGGTGACGACTCAAGGCAACTCGCAGACGGTGAGTTAAGCCAGTTTGTCTGCCGCCTGGCCCCAGCACTGGTTTGTCAGCAGCAAATACCTGAACTGCGCTGTCGGCTAGCTGACAGACTATGGGCTATGCTGCAGGAGATGAGAGCAGCACCCTCCTGCGAGGGGTGGATACCGTCCCGGGTTAAGAGGCCAGGCTTGCCCTCGAACATGGACCAATTGTCGATAAATCCCACATTGTTTTCCAAGCACCACTTGGACATCCAGCAATTAAGCGCCTAAAGCCTGCTGTAAGCCTCGGGGCCACGCCATATTGGGATGGGGCCAGAGCATACTACTGCGTCGGACATAGTCTGGGCTAATTTGCACACCTCTTTAACACTAGCCTTAGTGACCTCTGACTGCCGCAGATGAATATCATTAACCCCTACATGAAACACTATCCTCTCATACCTATGACTAGGTAGCAGCTTCAGGTTCCGGCACTCTGGCACCCGGTATACACCTAACAGTAGCTTTTGCTGGAGTCCCTAAAGCAGTAGCTAATTTCATGTGTCGAAGAACTGAATCACCTATAACCAGAGCACTTCGAACAGGCTTCTCAGCTGGCGCTTCGCTGAGGAGGGTAAGCCTGTTTGACATGTGAACGGGAGGAGTAGAGTGGTGCTCGCGTGGGGAAGCTCTCCCACAAGGGAGAACTTTGCGACTATGCCGCTGAATCGTCACCCAATTGCCCTGCTGTGGGGGCTCTAAAGCTGGAGTGGGGGGCGAACTATCTGACTATCTGACTACCCTGACTGGCTAGCAGCACACCTGACTCTCGTCTCCTATCCCTAGTTGAAGTCCGGATGCGCTCCTCTAACTCAGAAACCTTCTCCGTCAGATACATGATTAACGTACACTTCACACAAGTAAACTTTATGATGGAACTAGTGCTAGTGACGGAGAGAGGGGCCGAACTAAACATGCCGCACTCTGTGCAGAGAAGGTGCTCGTCAAAGTCCATACTGAAACTTACTGTTTGTTGGACCAGTCGTCTCTCGTCAGTGGGCTGGTGATGTTGAAGACCAATGGAAGTTTAATAATCATCCGAAACATTAAGTTAACTCACTAGAAGTTATAATTAGCGGCTAAAAACAGGCTACAAACAGGCTAGGAGCACACTACCACGCTGGGGAGCACTGGCAGCAAGACAGGAAGTGTTGTCCTCACAAAGTGTCTGGAAATTTGGAGATAAAATTCAGAGGGTCGGTTTCGGTTTAATTCAGTTGCTCCTGGCAATTTGTCTGGTTCACTGAGGTTCAGTGATGAAGATTACTGCAGTCTTCATTGAAAGACATGGTTGTCGTCACAACGGCTACAGACATGAGTGTTGCAAGCTTGACTTTATTGATGACTTGTTGCGACATTAGACAGTTAAACTTTAGAAAAGTCACTGAACAAGTTCCCTTGTTCCCTCTCTGGAATAAAGGTGTTGAATTGCTCTGTCTTCTTCCAGACAAACAATGGTGACCTCCCTGGAGAAGTTTGTCTTGACTGGCAAACACTGCAGAGAGAAAGTGGTGGTCTGTGACATGCCTTAGGACAGACTCTTGTCATTGTCAGCATGATAAAGCCTTATCTTAAAGGAATGCTCTTAATATTTCTTTCTCTCGTTTTTCGTAGTCATCACTGGATCACATCTCACCCACTTTCAGGTGGTGGTTAAAGCCTTGTTGATCAATGCACTGGACACTTCATTCCTTGAGTCTCTTTACAGTATGTAATTTTTCCTCTTAAAAGCTGGAAACATATTGGTATCTATCTTTTGTTTAGAATTATGGCTTTACTTGCTTGGGTTGTTCACTGACTTGCATGTTTGTAACTGCAGATGGGCAGCGGACAAAGCGCTACGCGCAAGAGATGAGGTTATCATTGCTCCACTTGGATGAGCGATTGGTGCTCCCGCGCTTAGAGAACCTGAAGCAGAGGAGCCGCTGGAAGGATCGCTACAAAGTAAGGCTTCGGCTTTTTTAATGTTTGCCATTTTAATGTTTCAGCAAAAGACAAGTTTCAGCAATGTGAGCTGTTTTTGATTAGGAGCGAGTGGAGTGTTATCCCAAAGTGCAGATTACCTCAGTGAATGGCCCCTCCAAAGGTTGTGAAGCCTGCGAGCTTCACAGATATGCCCGCTTCAGTGTGCGTCTCTCTGGGCAGTTGTATCACTGCAACACTCTGCAAGAGGACCAGTTCATGCCTGATGATTCACAGGTAGCACCTACCTATTTGTTGTGACTGGCTGCAAGGCATTTTTTAAACGGTCAATATCTTGCTTTTTTCTGACATTTTATTTTTTGTCCCTTAAAGGAACAAAAAAAAATTGTCCCTTAAAGGGGACATATTATACCTTTTTTTTTTTTTTTAAAGATGTTCATGAAGGTCTTTGCACAAAATCACCCTCACATAAAGAGATCTCTATTCTTGACAGTTTCAGTCCCTTTCAAAATGAGCCATTTAAGGGCTCTGTCACTTTCATGCTGTTGCTGGCCATGCCCCACCCATGCCATGTTTACGCTGTGCGTTTACCACACGTGAAAATGGCAAAACAGAGGCGCTATCCAGCCCTATATGTTCGACCCTGAGTTGAACCCAGAGCAAAATGAACACACTTCATGTGTGACTTGCCTTTGCCTGTAGCCATAGCGCCCGGCGTCTTATGCGTGCTCGTAAAACCAGCAGACAAAAATGGCAGATCTTCAACTAATCTAGTGGGTGGGGACTCGACAGATGAGGGGTGGTTCTATGCAAATTTCCTTATCCTGACGTCAGGATAAGGGAGCTGTCCAAACGGCTCATAGGAGCATATGATTCCTGACACCAAAATCTTTCAGTTGACTCACAGAAAACGGATGGATGTTTTTTCGCGCTTGGAGTATTTATAGGAGCAGTAGAGACCCAAATGGAAATACAAAAGAATTTTGCATAATGTGTCCCTTTTAAGTCCACTTATAATGTTCCTGTGGGTTTATGTACTAAAAACATTTGATTTCAACAATTTTGCAATGTCTCTTTATCATACTGAAATTTTTACTGTGCCTTATAACTTCATTGTGAATGGCTGATGTTCCTTACAACTTAATTGTGCATGACTACATAAACTTCCTCAATATGAGTATGCAATATATGTTAATATATTTTAAATGTAAATCTGAACATCAAAACAGTGAATTCTAAACAGTGTTTAGCTGTGTTTATGGATTTTTATTTTTAAAATGTGAGAATTCTGTTTTTTTCATGACATGGAGGCCTTGAAGATACAGATAATGAAACACTGTTCTTTATAATTCATATTTCTAAATGAGAATAATTTTGTCGGTTTTCTTCCGAACTGTAGAGTTTCTTTGTCGGCTCAGTGTGTGCCAGCCGTACAGAAGTGTACCATACTTTGAAGCATTTCAAGTACCATCTGTTTGAGCGCTGCCGCACTGCACTGGAAGCTCAGAAAGAGGTGAAGGAGCAGAAGGAGAAGGGAGAAGACGAGCCTGTGAAGGACACTGTCAACAAGGTGTTCAGTAAACTGCAGGAGGCGGGCTGGATTACTGAGGTGTGTATATGAATAGAATGCAAGAGGTTGGTTTCTCTTTTCCTTTGACACACATGCAATTAAAAGCATACCGCTGGCAGCTTATTCCAGTAATGGCATTTTATAAAAGCTTAACATATGGCAGAGGTATGTTACCTAAGGCTTCAACGAGGCTTCAAACAAGTAAAACAAAAAGCAGCATCACCTACAATGAAACATTCAGTTGGTACTGGACGTTTGATCCAGCTTGTCCTAACACCAAGTGAAGTGATCTTATTTCCCAGTATCACTTCTGCACCAGTAGTTTTTAGAAAAAGTTGCTTCTGTCTCAGGGCTGACCAGCTTTACCACAAGTGCGCACACATTCAGATCACAATGGGAGTGCAAACTGAACTTTCTTGTGGCCATTGTCAGAGAAACATAGACACACATGATTTCTCTTATCCAGTACTTAAGAAGAGTTAACTTGCAGAAAAGCACAGAGAAATTCTCCCATAATACTGATGATGTATACTGTCATATTTGGTCATCTTAATTCTTAAACAGTTAAAGTCTAATCTGACAAAACTTACTGGTGGTATGACAACAACCAACATACACCTGTTCTCTTCACCTACATATGAGAGGTTTCTAATAAAGTGTGCAGGGAGTGTACTGTAAGCTTTACTTTCCTTAAAGTTCTTAGTACATGTACTTTCTCTGATTTTATATTTTGATTAATGTGCTTATCCTTTGTACTGATTAACTAGAGTAATAGATAACACAATCAATATGGTGTGTTATTGTTAATCTGGACCATATATAACCTTTTAGCACTGCAAACAGAAATGCTCAGTGACATGCACAGATACACCATCCAACAGGTTTCATTTATGCATACACACCAAGTTCTGAGGACCCACCAGATTTCATTTATACTGAATTTTTTTAATTCAACCTAAAAATTACTTGCTAAGTGCAATTTCAAATATGAAAACTCAATATTTGCTCATTATAACTTTAAATGAAAACAAGTTCTGCCATGTTCCACATTTTACAGTCTTGTGCCAGATGTTCAGTATTTTTGCTTGGTTGAGGCATACTGGGAGCAGGGACCAAAAATGTGTACTTGTGAGCTCTGAGAATCACTGGCCTCTAACCTTACAATGTGACTAATCTCTACTTGGTTCACAAACATGAAAGTATAAAGATCTTGCAAATAGATACAGTCAGATCATTTTTGTTTTTTGCTCCCTTCACTACCCATGCAGTTCTATAACCCTCACGGTGCCCTCTGCATGATCTCTTATTTTTCAACTGTGTTTTACCTTCTGACAAGTGATTATCTTGCATCTTTTTCATACAGCAATATGATGAGTTTCAAGAACACCTCAATGCTGCAGATTTCTTCCAAGAGGAGAAGCTGGACTGAGGAACTGGATCTTACATTTTACTTACATAACTGTACTTTTATTTCAGTAAATAATAACAATAATAACAAATTATCATATAACTTTAGTGTATATATCAATTACCCATCTTAACTTTCAAAATGTATGTGGGGTGATATTAACCGAGGTTAATCATGACCACAGCATTTTTGTACATAGCATGGAGAATTTAGTACTAAGCATTTTCTGAATATTTCTGGAGACTTTATTTTGACTTTTATTTGACTTATGACATTTTGTATTGTTCCTGTCTTTGGGTCTCTGTGCAGTCATAACATAGACAAGATCCTCTGGGCTCAATAAAGTTTTCTGATTCTGATACTGAGCTTATATTAATCAACCTGATTACATCTTTGTGTATCTATCAAATTTATAAAATAGCAGTGGTTGCCTAGTGGGTAGGATACTTGCCTTAGGACCAAGTAGTCATGGGTTCGAATACTACCTTCAGCATACAACCACTGGGTTCCTGAGCAAGACCCTTAACCCCAAGCTGCTCCAGGGAGACTGTCCCCTGTAGTTAGAGAATGGAAGTCGCTTTGGATAAAAGTGTCTACTAAATGCCATAAATGTAAATATGGAAAATAAGCCACAAAAACAGCCAGTTTTGTGATGTCAAACTAAAACAACTAAAGCTGTTTAGCCCCACCTGTTCACACACCAATTCCTGAACAATTTTAATGGTTAAAGCAAAAAAAAAGTTTTTGCTGAATGACAAAGACCTCTATTCAGAACACCAAGTAACTTACTTGGAGCTGTGATGTCACCCCGTGAGAAACACTGATTGGTTAGAGGCTCGTTTGCAGCCCTCTACTATATCAGTTTTGCAGAGACCGATATTGATTTAACCTAGATAATAACCAATGCAGCACTGGTTTGGGGAAAAAATACAATAAACTCATTTTTGAAAAATCCTTCCATCCACTGAGCCATTCTTCTGGAAGACTTCAGAATGAAAGCTTTTAGGCTTTTTTTAGTTCTTTCAAAATGTATGTGGGGTGATATTAACTGTGGTTAATCCAGACCACAGCATTTTTTGTACATAGCATGGAGAATTTAGTACTAAGCCTGCACAACTTTTAAAACTGCTACTTCCAGATTTGAGTGCAAAGCAACTGTAATCACTAGATGCATTTCTGCAAGTAAAAAGTGTGATTGTGTGTTTGCTATCAAACCAGTGTTTGGAGACACCCAAACATTAATTTTATTGGCAAAAAAATAAGTTTGGGTAAAAAAAAAACCTCGTGCCGTGGATCAAACGCATTTGTCTGATTCAGAGTCCAGCACATTAGCTCTGCACCAGCTCTTACCAAGCCATTTATGGGTAGGGTTGGCTCAATGCAGCTGCATTCATGAGCATTTGGATTTTTCCACTTTTTCCCCTTTCCTGTGACATCATAGACTCTCATTTGTATACACTTTAAAGGGAGTCACCCCTCGGCCCTCTCTCCCCATTCATTATGGAAGCAACCCGACCACAAAAATAACTTTTTTAAATCTCTACTCAACCTTTGACCTGATCAGTTAGCAGTGTACAAGCACACTGAGGGGGATATTAATGGACGTTTTGATGTTGGAACTATGTCCTCATTTCAAGCACTGTAAGAGATTAATTGGAACTAGAATAAAAATAAGAAAATGGAAAGTGTGATTGTGCAGTTGCTATAAAACAAGTGTTTGGAGACAACCAAACATTGGTTTCTTGAGTAAAAAAGTTTAAGAAAAAATAATTAAAAAAAAGGAATTTATATATATATATATATATATATATATATATATATATATAAACCCATGTAGCCTCACTGTCTGGTTCGGAGTATTGCACTTTACCTGTTGCACCACAGGGGAATGGGAATTCACTGGCTCTTGGTGCTTTGAAGATTGTTTTATAAGACTGTATTTTGCCGTTTTTTTTTCCTTCACCTTTTTGTCCATCCCCAGCATCCTTACGCATGATGGCGCATACTATCTCTCTGACACACAATTTAAAGGTAACTTGACCATTTTCTCTTGTTCCCAACATTTTAGAGGTATATCGACCATTTAAAAAAAAAAAATCAATACTCTGCCCACACTTAATGAACTGATCACCAAGTTATATACAAATGCTGATGAGTATGTGTTTCATTCTCAAACACAACACCTTAAATATATTTAGATTTTTATTGGAAACAGAACAAACAAGTTCATCATAATCTAAAGGAACAAGGTGAAACCGGTCAATGTGCGCACACGCTTACAGAAGCCCAAGTTTGTACTCCGTCATAATATGAGGCTCTCCCATAAGCTCACACTGAGCAGGATCTGAAGAAAAAACACAAACACATGCACACTAAACAGATTAGATCTGAAGCAAAACATGAAAATTCAAATCTGATTTGACAGTAGATGTGTGAACGGGTCCAACTTGTCTGACACACATTGTGATCTGATCACTCAAACCACCTCCTGAGGTGAAAAGAGACGCACAGCACCAACTATCTATACTTTGAATGCTAAAACTTCCTGACATAACAGTGAGAGCAACCTGCTTGCAACATCTTCTTGGCGTCAATTTCTGCCGAAATCCCGACGAACGCAAAGAAAATGCCGCTACTCTGTTTACACGCCGTTCGGTTGACGTTCTAGAGGACCTAATATGTCCCAAGATTCTATTAAATCATTCATTTTCTGTAACTGCTTAATCCTTACTAGGGTCACAGGTACCTGGAGTCTATACCGGGGTCTACGGTTGCAAGGCAGGGACTCACACTGGGCGGGGCACCAGCCCACCGCAGGGCGCATGTGTTTATCATAATCATCATCAATATTAAGAATAATTATTAAGAACACAGTGTTATTGTTATATTGTTATATGTTAGTATTGCATTATTATTAGTCGTAGTATTCATAATAATAATAATAATAAACATAAAGATATTAATATGTTTAAATATTTGCATTTTTTCAAAAAGCACAAAAAAACATCCATTTGACCCGGCATTGTGCAGTAAGTAGGGATGGGAATTGATAAGAAATTATAGATGTTAATCCCATTATTGATTCTTCTTATCGATTCCTAAACAGTGTTATAGGATGCCTTAAGAAACTTTCCCTCTAGGGAGACTGGGAGATGTAGTCTTTCAGGGAGTGTTTGGAAATTTCATGGCCGCTCTGTTTGTGAGTGATTCTCACTGCACCACACCGGTTACAAACGCAATTTTCGTTTGTTTTGGTAAAATGCAACCACGCAGCGGACTGCTTTCTCCGTTCCCTGATTATTCGAGTCGTGAAGTGTGAAAGTATTTGTCACTGGCAATGCACAGAAATGGCAGGTGTATACAGGTGTATACATCTCATTGTGCACCTCTGATCACATCACTTGAGAGTGATGGTAAGGTATGAACAGACTGCACTGAGACTTGTACATGATCTCATTCAGAAAAAAAGCAACTACATTCAAGTAGTGGCGATTATTACATTTTAATTTACTGCTTTTTGTTCTAGACAAGAAGCAAGTGAACCATGATTAGACATGTACACAATCTTACCATTAAGGATGTCTTCAAAACCAATGGTCTCATCGGTGCCTCTAAGAGTGTCAAGGGCCAGGTTTGAACTTGGAAGAAATGGCAAACGCTGAATCTGAAAAATTAGATACATTTTAGATGCACCATAAAAGTATCCAGTAATTCACCTTTTAAACACAAGGTAGTGATTATGGAGTTGTTATTTACAGAGTAGTAAATTCCACTTTTGAAATAAACTTATTGGTACAATGTATTATTTGACCATTATGTTTGTCATTCTAACAAGTCCCCACTTGTCTAGCTGCTCTGTACTCCATTTGTAGCTTCAGTGGTGCATGGAGTCCTTGGATGTTCCTTAGGGTAGTGAAGTTCATTTTGTCCTGGTTAAGCTGGAACTACAGGTACAAATAAGAAAAAGCAATTAAGGGCCATGCAATTTAAACATGACATAAAAAATCCAATGAACATTAGTGTTTTCTGTTTAAAAAATATTTTATTGGATGACAAATTAATTTGTGAGCAGAGCATTTCTGCTGATAGCCTTTAAAACAACAATATTTGGTGTCAGCTACTACTTGAAAAGTGTGAGGAGATGGAAGACATTCCTTGACTAAGCTAGAGGTCAACTCACATTTTTTTCAGAGAGCTCCAAAGGATGACTGGGGAGAAGCTCATTCTTGACACTGGAGAATCTAGATGTAATCATGAAAGTAATCATGAAACGGTAAAAAGTAAAGGCCACCATTACCAGTCCACTAATCTGTTAAAAACAAATCTAAACTTTACCCTCTTCGAAGTGTGTCTGGTACACCATAAGGCCCTGCCTGCGGACAAAGTCCTGCCACTGGGACACTGTCCTTTAACTGTGAGCGGAGACCACGAGTGTTCTATAAAAAAGGCATGAAACAACATTTAAAATAATGTTAAAAGCAATAACTATTATTTATGAATTTGCCCACTACAGTGAAACCTGCCGCCTCAACTCCCACCCGCATCCCAGAAAGAAGTCTGTGTTGCTTTTGTTGAAAGGATACAATATTTTATTGTGATACACAATATTATTTTCTGAGCGTGCTGTGGATATTAACAGTACTTAAACACTGACAAACCGCACATTGCATTTCAAAAGTCCTGCTTAACTAGACTTACATCATTTCATTACACCGTAAATATCCAACAGTAATAATAAACAGACTAAAAACACATCATAAGACATCATTTAAATACATGAAGCTACACAATATTTTACACTTTGCATCTCTCTTCAATGGGTCATACCGTGACCTGAGGGTTTTACTAAGCAAAATCAACCTGTAATTGCGGCAAAATGTTCGTGACAACATCTCGAAACACCAAAGAGCATAAGATACCCAACACCCCTAATCCTACAGAAGTATTCTGTGGTTTGTTCGTATTCAACTTTTTTATTCGTTTTAGCTATAGTGTAATCCCAGCTTTGCAACCAGAAAGTTCCCCTGTTGTGGCTACAGTCAGACAATGACGCATCAGAAACTGCTACAGCTAACCCGGTACTAGATAAACAGTTGACTACTCACACAAACACGCATTTCTGAAAATCGTCAAGTCAGAAATCGGGTAATAGTAGTCAGTGGATATAACCCGCTTCACAATTCTCGCAAGTTCTTTAGTCAGACCCTTATATCTGTTGAAATGCTAAAGGCTAAGCTAACGGCTAACCACGAGCACCAAACTATAACACGATTATCGGTCAAGCAGAAAAAAAATAATAAAAAACATTATATATATATATATACATACATACATACACACACGTGTGTGTGTGTGTGTGTGCGTGCAAGGATTAGCCTAAACACTTTAGCCTAAATTACATCTGTATAAAGTTACCATTGTGTGGAGAGTCTCTTCAAGCAGTCCCGAACTGTAGACGGCCTGCTCGCTTCCGGCCTGACTCACGGTTGTCTTGTGTCGTCACATCTGGTGCAGTAAACGATTAAAGATATGTTCAAATTTTTTAAGTCTTTATCTTTCACACATCCTTTAAATAAAACGTCAGCCGTAACTTCGTGTCTGGTATAGTTCAGTGGTAGAGCATTTGACTGTAGCTCAAGAGGTCCCTGGTTCAAATCCAAGTAGCCCCTCTTTTCTATTAATCATATTGATGCGAAGTATATTAATACAAGCTTAATGTGTTGTGCTTATCACAATTTTAAAGACAGCCAGACCACAGTGTTGTCAGATGGGTATGTGTCATGACCCCCATAGGGGAATGTTATGATTTATTATTATTTTTGTATGATTTGTCTTGGTTTGGGTTTTTTCTTTTGAGACTTTTATGTTGGAACTTTTTTCCAATCAGGCAGCGGACAGGGACAGCTATGGGGACACCCACCCCCCCCTTACGCGATTGGTTGGCTCGGTGGTCGTAGAGCCAATTGGGGGAGGTTGCTTCAGCCTCTGTTATCTCTCCTGCGTGTGTGCGTGCGTGCGTGCGTGCGTGCGTGCGCACGGTGTGCTTTGAAAATCTATCACGTAGTTGCTGTGTACTAATTTACATGATCTTGTGCAAGAATTGCCTGCTTTTGCTGTGGTTAGTGAACCTTAAAACTGTATCACAGGTGGGATTAGTGTGTGTGTGTATGTGTATGTATGTGTGTATATATGTATTTCTAAGTATTTTTCTAAGTATATTTCTAAAGGTGCTATTGACATGAAATTCTCACCAGATGTTGGTAACAAGCCATCCAATCCACACATGCAAATAAATCAAACCATGGATGTCCATAAAATAAGTTATGTGTAATAAAATGAAATGACACAAGGAGAAAAGGATTGAACAGGCTTACTGAAATGTATGTAATACTTCGTACAAAAGCCTTTATGGAGAAACTATATGCAGAAACTATATGCATCTCATGCATTGCTCAGGTGTGATTTTGTCCCATTCTACCACACAGTCTTAAAATCTTGAAGGTTCCATGAGCCCCGATTATTCTTCCATGGGAAGAATAATACATAAAGAAACTATTTAGAGGTGAAGAATAATATGGGCTTGCCACTGAAAAGAACAGGAGCCTTCATCTCCTATTCATTCCAACGGACAGGCCTATAACTAGAAAGAAAATTCTTGAATACATTTTGGGCCTGCCACCTAGAAACCACCTAGAAACTCTATAGCAACTACCTATAATCTCCGTAACAACCACCTAGCATCACCCTAACAACCACCTTGTATACCATCGCAGCCACCTAAAAACTCCCTAGCAACCATTTCCTACACCATAGCAACTGCCTAGAAACTACTAAGCAACCACTTCATACACCATCGCAAGCACTTAGCAACACCCTAGCAACCACTTGTGACATAGCAACCACCTAGAAACTCCCGTTAAACCACCACCTAAACCATGGCAACTGACTAGAAAATACTTACCAACCACCTCCCACACCATAGCAACTACCTACAAACTACTTGGCAACTACCTCCTGCAGAACAGCAAGCATCGAACTACACCATAGCAACCACTTAGCAATATCCTAGCAACCACTGTGTTCTCCATGTGAAGTTTCACTGCGTTTGCTCCCTGCATGGAAACAAAGTTTCGTCTCCTGACACTGCATTAATTCGAACAGGGTCAAAAATAGGGGTGTAACAGTATAGAAAGGTCACGGTCCGGTTCACACTACGGTTCTGACATCACGGTTCGGTACGGTTACGATACAGCGAAGTTAAGTAACAAAACATTCTAAAGCATGAGGCTTGGTTTGTTTTCATTTATTTTAAATAAACATCAGTGTATTAACCAGTAAACACACACTCTTGCTTATATTTCCATGAATGGATTACAAAAAAACAACTGAAACATCATGTTATGAATAGAAATTAGTAATTAATACTAGTCTTACCAAATAGAAAGTGAGATGGCAGGTATGGCATTCTTTTGCCAACTGGCAACTTTAGTTTCTTATTTACAAAAATAAGGCACAAGAATATTTTCACATTTTCATCTACTATGTAGTGAAAACAGCAAGCAAACTTACAGTGAAAACCTGCACTTATTATCCAGAGGCTGTTTAAAAACTGCCGGAGCAGCACGTTGGTGCTGAGCAACGCCGACATGCCGTCTTTGTCCGATCTACGATTCGATCTCCACTGCCGTCGTAATTCACTGGGAACCAAAAATAATGCCACACGCTTGATTTAAAAGACGCAGGAGGGTCTTTCAGCTCATCTGTGCCATTTTCAGTAGCCATGTTATGAGGCTTTTATGACACACGAATCAGTCTGAAGCTAAACTAAAGGTCTCTGTCACGAGTCACAAGTCACGAATCTGAGATCTCCATAGAACCGAATCCTTTGAGTCCTAACTACACCATGTCTAAATTGTTAACTCCGTCACATAAATACATCTTATAATCATTAAAACATCAATTACAATCGGAATCGCTCAGAGAGCGGTCCGGGTCCTTGGTCGAGTCATGAGTGAATCCGCCGGTTAACTTCCTCCACAATCTGAATCGCTCGAACGAGCAGGTTTATCACTCACACGAGTGGGATAGCGCTCCCTGAACGACAGTAATGAGTGA
>JBBIGA010000022.1:9444082-9455913 GCA_037576975.1 Alestes dentex | reverse complement strand
CCAATTGTAGTTTATAAGTGGTTGACAAGTGGTGATTAGCTTTCTTGTCACCTGTCTTAAAATGTAAGGGATACTGGAGCTTGGTTGGGGTGGTGGGACTGCTTGCGGCAGGCGCCGGAAAATTTCCCTTATTTTCAAATCTAAAACTTGACAGGTATGCCCCCTACCTCAAAGAACTACTCATCCCTCAAAACACAACACAGTCCCCTCTGCTCCACTCACTTTAACAGGCTCCAGATACCAGAACTAAATTAAAATCCATGGGGGATAGAGCTTTCTGTGCCTCTGACCCTTGCCTATGGGTTGCCCTCCCTGACACCTTAAGGCTCCACAGTCCATTGACAGTTTTAAAAGAGGACTGTCTTTTTCGTAGAGCTTTCGGTTTTTAATCTTTTCTTGTATTGTTTTTACATTTTTTTTCTCCTTTTTCAAATCTTGTTTTTAGCCTGTTTTAGACTAGAACAATTTATTTATTTCTTCCTTCAAATTCTGTAGGCACTTTGAGATTTGTATAATGTAAAGTGTAGTATAAATAAAATGTATTATTATTATTATTATTATTATTATTATTATCAGGTCTATATTAACCCAATAAGCTGCATCAGTGTATGCAAGCCACTTTGATAGCCTGCTGAGGCAGCGTCAAGCTTGCTCAGACATACCCAGGCTGCAAACTTCCACAAAGCAGCTTCCAACCTACTCAGCTTCCAACGTACTCAGACTAAACAAAACATTGTTGATAGGTCTCGTACAGAAACAAATATTTTTGGACACAAATATAGGGGAAAAAAACATGATAAGATTGAAGATTTCAAAGAAACGGTCTGTGATTGGCAAATTTGCAAGTGAGTTTCATGATCAGTAGGCAAAAATCTGTAAGGGACACCCAACAGTGTTCAAGAACCAAAAACCTTGTTGTGCAGTGTTATAGACATGTGTTTCAGAACCTTATGGGCAGGATATGATGTAAGATGACTGTGGCTGTTTCTGAGCATGACTGAATGTAAATGTTTTTTTTTGTTACATCACAAAAAAGATTTCAAAAGGAGTTTTTCTAAATCTAAATTTCCATACACAAACTGTGTGGCCTGGGGGAAAGAACAGAACATTTTAAAGCTGTTTCCATTTTTAAAGTTGTTTCCATGATATGGACCTTAACTAATACAGGTGCTTAGTTAGTGGTGCTTAGAGTAGAGTCAACCAGGACAGTTTTGTTGACTAACACTTCATGATGACTGTGGGCACAGTTGTCTTCTGTGTCATCTGCTCAAAATGTAACTCTGGGTGTGCTGTGTGTAAATATGTATGCACCATATATACACGGTTTCCTCCAAAATAAGCCAAGCCAATCTTTAACATTCTTATTAAACACTCAAAACTAACTTTTGACAGGCATTGTGTATACAGAGTCATGGACATTAAATATTTAGATAACTAAATATTCTGAATTTAATACAAGATAATTGACCAGTTACTTCAGTGATGTAAAATGAATGGTTCAAGAGAAAGAATATTACCTGAGATTGTACAATAAAACACAATAATAAAGGAGTAAAAAGACAGTGGTTTCTTTATTTGCAAATTAATCACAAAAATATTTGCTACCAACAATAAAAAATATACACAACAACAGGTTTGATTGTACGGTCCAGATGATTATTTTCGAGTTATTTCATTTTGATCACTATCTATTGATCTCGTACATTAAGATATAGAAAGCATAATATTGGCAGTGTGCATTTCATGGGGACCACTTTGTGAGAGTGTCTATGTGGGTGTATTATGTAGAAAAAAAGTTTAATCCATCCATAGCATCCTTTTTCACTTGCTATTTCTATTCTTCTGGCCCACAGCAAACATCTCTATAAAGAAAGCTTAAATGAACATCATTTGTGCTTGGTGCAAAACTTTCCATCTTACCAGGAAAGTGTGTATTGCATTGTTAATTACCGTTAGAAATACTAAATCATGACCAAAATCAAAGTGGTGTTGCTGACATAATGACTGATGAAGATGTTGTGTCATGTTTTCGCTTCACGCTTAAAAATAAAGATATCAAAAATGGTTCTTTGGAATGAAGCCAGAGCAGAACTACCTTGGCTCCCTTCAGTAGTCCTCAAAGTGGTCCCTCTGGGATCCTCAGACAGTAGAAAAAGAGTCCCAGTTTGAGAAGTCCTGCTCTAAAAGATGGCTCTTTAAAGAACCGTGTTTATAAATGAGACAAGCAAGTTATTTTTGTGCAATGACTGGACATACAATGCGAAGAACCATTTAGAAAACCCTTCTGAATGTTTGAGTGTACATTGAGAACCAGACAGTGCATATAAGGTGCAAGGGTCAGTACCGCAGATAGGCGCTTCCACTGGACTCAACTAAAGAGTGATAGTAATGCAAAGTCTTCTGCGGATCCTAAAAATCGTGGACTGACACAAAACCTGCTCAATAAAGGATACATTTAAAGGGAGGTATGTAACCATTTTATGGAGCTCTTGATCAAAGAATGAAAAGAAAAAAATGTGCTTCTCAGGCATACATCTGAGATAAAGAGAGAGACAGTTTGCACAGAGACAGTTTGCAACAGAGAATACAAACAACAATAGTGTTGCTTCTAAATGAATAACCAAAGAGTCCAAGAGGAAAATACTGCTGTGAACTCTTTACTTTCTAACTGAAACTTCATTTGAAAGAGGAAGATTAGTGCATTAAGCAACTGATCTTGCTAGGATCAGCTCCTCTCCACCTAAGCAAGTGGATTCATTGGAATGATAAAGACAAAGCCACCATTCCTCTTTAAGGGTTGGACAGTTATGCCTTCAGGTCTTTGACTCAATAAAACACATCTGTTTTAAGAATCCTTTTCAGTCTACTTTTAAGCAAACACAAAACATCTTATGCTACTCGGGAACCACAAACTGCACTGATCAACAAAAGTATGATAAACTGTTCATGTTGCTTCCATAGATTTTCATTTGCATGAATAGCATATTAAATCATTCCACATGTCTTTTTCTCTTGGATCCAAAGGCATACCAAATATCAGGGCATTTCTGCTTGTCAGGTCTGAGAATGTATTGCAGAACAGGTTAGAGGGGCACTTAGACACAGGCTGCTTTAAAAAAGATAACATACACCAAGATCTACAGTGAGTCTAAAAATCTATAATTCAATGAACAAAGCTGAGAAAAGACTTAAATCGGAGGACATGAAAAAGGACTGATGTTTTTTGTTACTGTAAATACAGCAGCAAAAAAAGGCTACCCAACTGTAACACTACAGGAGGGGTATGTTTCCACTGCTTACACTACTTGCCACTAAAAATGCATCATATTTTAAATAAAATATCCATGCTTACATTCGTGGGTGTAATTTACATGCTGTATTACCAGTCCATAATTGATCAACAAAATCATTTCAATGACACAGCCCAATGACATGCCAGTGTCTCTCCCAAATGAAGCAATACATTCTTTAATACATCTCAATGACCAATTCAAGCCATTTACAAACATGATTCTGTGATGTGCTGGGACAATCAAATGTGACATAAGAACGGGGTCAAATGATATACAAACATTTTTAAAAGAATGTTTCAAGAAACAATATTAATTTACAATGAAAGGAGAGTTAGATCATCAAGTGCCCAGTAATACTATCATTACAAAACACTGGCTAATTCTTCACTGGAACCTGTCCTGAAATGCTGAATATATCAATCATCTTTGGATCTATGCAGAGATCACCCCCTCAAGCCATATCAGAACACTTTTGGTCATGGATGTTGTTAAATTAAAAGTAATAGGTTTAATAAAATTGCATTAAGGCAATTTACTGCACATATCAAGACACTCTACGAGTCCATATTTACACTCACATTTACTCTGGATGTAGCTTATTTGTTCATTTTTAAAGTACCACAGTTTGCAACTAAAACCCATAAATAAAATGAAATTTCACATCACATTTAATCCTAGAGGGTTGGTGTGATAAGCGGGCTCAATGTGGGGAAAAAAAAGAAATGTACTTCCCTGCAGTTCTGTAACACAATATGAAATGTACATGAAAGAAAGCTTAACAGAAGAGGAAAAAAAAAATATGTAGGTTCCACCCTGGCACTTCTTTATTGGCCACTGTGCTAAACAGACTGGCAAAATGTTTACCTTTATTTAAAAAATGTCTCACTTTTCCATGTGTTCTCTGAAATCATGCATTTCTGTGACTCAATATAGATCTGTACCCTTACACGCGCACACATACAATAAAGGAAAGAAAAAAAAAGTCTTTAGAAGCTCCCATTGTGTGTGTGTACCGATAATCATTCTGGGGACTCTTGCTCGCCTGAACAAAAAACACAAGGGCACCCAAGGGTACCTTGTGGCAATTTTCTCCTTTTTTATATTCCCCCTGGAACCCTGACTCCCTAAAATGAAGAGCCTTTGTAGAATGCCCTGGCTTTTCCAGGTACAGTAGCTGAGATTCTGTGTCAGGGGAAAGTGGGGTCGAGAGGTAGCATGCCCTCTGGAGCGCAGGGAGGAGTGCGTATTTGTCCTTTATGTAGCACCCTGCGCCCTTTTCTGGCTACCTGCTGTGGAGCAGCTCCTCTCGTAGCCAGCTGGGAAGTGGCTGGCCCATCTTATATAGCAGCTTGGACAGCTCAATATTGTGCTCATGGTAGTGCTCTCTCAGGAAACTGCGTGACTGTTGGGGGAACAGAAATGAAATCGTACAGTGGTTATTTATCATTTATAGTAACACTAATTTGACAATATTCACATTTAAGGTGTTAAACGTACTGTTTAATTGCTAAATAAATTTATCTAATACGTGGATGGTAGTTAAAACACAAAAACATTTTATGAAGTACCATTATCTACCAACCAGAAATGATCAAACGGGTGTAATGTTTCAGATTATTATCTCACATTCTTGATGCCTTAATTTTAAAACAAGGTTTCATGCCTTTGCCAAGAGAAGCCAGCTGTCGGTAGCCAGTATTGCTTGTGTGTGTGTGACTGAGTCAGACAGACTGCAGCTTTGGCTCAGAGGAGCACAGGAGTCTGCACAGCCAGGACACATCAGCCTGTCCTTCCACCCCTCATTAACTTTGATGTGTCTGCCAAGAACCCTTAAGATAATTTCAAGGACCTCAGTACATTACAGTGCTGCCCTGTGTCAGAATCTGTAAAGGACACAGACGATAGTCCCACCTGGCACTTGCTAAAGCTTTGTTCAGAGGAGGTGGTAGATCCCATCCTGCAAGTATTCTCAAACAACAATCTGACTACACACTTATGTGTCTAAACCATGCGTTATGTAAAGTTCATCTTAGGTCTTAGGTCTGATACCAGTTTTACAGGACACGTGGAGCTGAATATGCTGAAACTAATGGGACTCAAGTTGCTGATTCAATGTTATGAATGAAATAATGAAAAACAACCAACAATTACAACCACCACACTCACATCCACATCCATGTCAGGATACCTCCTCCCCTTGCTTTTCCCTAGGCATTTAGTCTTCCCCCCATCCAACAGTTGGCACCAGAAGCCCTTCTTAGGATCAAAACTACAGCACAGGGGATAAGAGAGAAAAAATAGATCTAGTTCAGCAGAAATTAGATGAATAAGATTCCACATCAGTCTAATAAAAATTGAGTATGGCAAAGAGATAGTGTGCAGCTAGGTCTGTATGGAGAAACAGGCTTGGGACAAAACTGCACCCATTGTCCACTGGGGGGTGTGGCTAACAGATGTTGCTGCTTATGAGATAGATGTAGTGATTACATGGTCAGGGAGGGAGGGAGGGAGGGAGGGAGAGAGAGAAAAGGGGGCGACGAGAAGGGTTATGTAGTGAAAGTGATTCTGTCAAATACAAGAAGGGGAATCCATGAGGACTAGACTACAGCAAAAAAAGATGTTTAAAAAATAAAGACCTAACACAGGGCGCACAATCATAAATATCACAATCCTTTTAATTGTGGACTATCAAAGGAGAATGTGAAAATGAAGGAAACTTGATGGGTATGTTTTAGGACAGAAGTTGCAAGACTCACGCAAGGATCTTGTGGTAGTTGAGAACATTTGTGAGGCCAAGAAATTTCTGGATCTTATCCATGACTGATGCAGGCTCTGTTCGCAGCATCTGACCATCCAGAACCAGAATCTGAAAAAAGGAGAGTGTGATAAATATGGCAGCCCTCATGTGCGCAGCCACACACACGCACACACGCACGCCTTCTTCACTTTCACCTGGCTTGGATGGTAGTGGTTGAGCCACCGCTGTAGATGTGCAGCATACAGGCCAGGCACCAGACAACGACCCTGAAGCACTTTTAGTTTGATGGATGCATCGCGGCCAGCAGTTATGATGTCATGGAAGGTGTACCTCTGGGCTACAGGGTCGTCATGAGCCCTCTGGTGCTGGAACACAACAGTGCAATCAAATACCAGCTGTACTAGAGGGTTTCTGAGCAATAATTGAATCACAATGCTAGTTTTCAAGATTTTGCATTGATCATTTGAAACCCACTCTTTAAAATTTTTTTTTCTTTTGTGTCTGTACGCATTGTCTCAAAAGGTTCTGTATATCATCACTTTCGCCATGGTAGAGATTAATCCAATAGGATATGCTAACTGTGATATACACCGATATATATTCACATATATATGAGTCTCATATCGTGCGCCATTTAGCAACACTGAGACCAACAGACCAACACACTGCATTCAGCACAATCTATGTGCTAGTAATATATTATGAGCTACAACACTTGTACATACACATACCTGGTACCAGGAGTAGGCCCTGTCAGCTGGGTTGATGAGGATGGTAATGATCTTGGCTTTAGGTAAAAGGGCTGCTGCTCGTCGAGCTGCGACTTCGGAGTCAAAGTAGTTCGCACTTTTCTCAAAGTAGAAATCAGAGCTAGTGTTGGAGGGCAGGGGGAAATATTCCATATACCTGACAGAAGAAAATAAATGATACTATGTGAAAATACATTACTGTAAAAATAAGTGTCATCATTCAGCTACACAGAACATGAACATTAACGCATGAAAGGGATTTCCTGTCAATAACACTTAAGGTAACAAGGTGAACACTGCAGTGTTTTATTTTTCTTCTCACCTTCCCCTCTCCCCCAAAATCTATTTTCACACCTCTACGGAAAGAGCGTTAAAATAGTTGAGCAGCTATTACATGGCCTCATGACAGCTAGAGGTCATGAGGCAGAACAACAGCTTGTCTGGGTGGGTGCCCGAACACCTGTGAAGAGCCTGCCACAGTGTTTCATCGCTTTGTGCATCACCATGAGGGCCGGTTTTGACACTGTAAACAATACAATGTCTTGTGCAGATTTTACACAGCTGCTTTTTATAAGCTACACTTTCATTTGACAGGATGGGAAGTTGTGGCAAAAAGACCATATGTTCTGGAACAGAACAAATTGCTTCTTTTCAAAAGAACATTATCTTTCACTGTCTTTAATGTGCTGAAAAGCAAAGCATGCCAAGAGTTTCTAGATATATGTAATTCATAGTGTTTATGGCCGATATTCAACACAACTCTGGTGTACTGACTTGAAGAGCACAGGAAGAATGCTGAAAATGTTGGGGCAGAAGATACATTCTGTGCTATAAAGAGAGAGAGTTGAGAGAGAGAGGGAGAGAGAGAGAGAGAGAGAGATAGCAAGAGAGAGCGAGAGATGCTATAAACACGCACCAGTCAATGCCCTTGTTATAATTACGACCATTGAAGAACTGGATCTCCTCAAATGTCTCCTTGCTGGGATAATTACTGGTCAAGTCAGGATGCATACCCAGGAACAGATAGAGCGCTGTTGTTCCTGAAACAAAGTCAGATGGTCCAGTTTCAGAATGTCTAGGACAGATATACAATAGCAAACTAGCAACTACAAAATGTTCTTATTCCTAAATATTCTAAAAGATATGAAATACAAAAAGTGCAAGCTTTGTTTTAATGCCTAAATAAAAAAATGTCTTCTTCTTAATAATAATACTAATAAAATTCAATAATAAAAGTATCTTGATGATTATATTTAAATAATTTAATTATTGCTAATTATTATCTTCTTTTTTAGTTTTTACTTATACCTTTGGATCAAATTTAAGAGCAACAGCTCTGATAAAAAATTATTTGATGAAAAACGTGAGAACAGAGAATAACTCAAAACATCTAACAATTTAATTAACACCAAATGATCAAACAACATGCTACAACAATGCCTTACACAGCTTAAGCTGGGACTGCTTCACATAACACATTGCTAAAGCCATCACTGTAAATTAAATAATTACTAATCAGATTTTTAATACCTTATGTCCTACAAAAATGTGAATTAGACCCAATGAGTATGGTGCATTAAATGTGGTCACTCACAGACTACGTACACAACCCTTGATTAAGTGACAGAGATGGAGACATAGCAGCCATTCACAGGTATTAATGAAGAAACAGGTTATACCCTCACTTCTTTTGAAATTACTTTTCTTACCATAATCAATTCAGAGAAAAATATCATCTCTTTCCCCCAATGACTACTTACAGGCCACACTAAATTCTAAGAGAATGTGGTGGCCAAGCTAGCAGTATATAATAATAAAGTAATAATTTTTTGATATTTTCATATTCATTCTGATAACTAACACTCTGAATACACTTAAATTTGCATTTGAATCTATCCTAGATTTTGTAGGGCCCATTTCTGCAATCTACTAATTTAATTTTGGCTCTTGGCATTAATATAGATAACAGACCACAGTAATGTCAGGTTATTATCTCATTGCTGTCTGGGGACATAGATATAGAGCATAATGTAGTAACAGCAAGAGCCAGGCATCCTTCAATGAACAGAGCTTATTGTTTCCCCATCAAAATATACAAAAGCAAAATATGGGGTCCCAGAAAGTTCTGATCTAGAACCTCTATTATTCATGTTATACATACTGCCACTTGGTACAGTTATCCATAAACATGGGACCAACTTCCACTGTTATGCAGATGATATATAATTGTTCGTATCAGATCTGAAGGTTATGTAAAGAATATAAAGGACTGGGTGTCAAATAACTTTCTTTTACAGTCCAAAAGCTGTCGGGTTTAATGCTAGATATTGTTAGTTTCTCAGTCAGCCTCAGGGTCAACTGTGAAGACTCACCATCAGTTCTTATATATTACAAGAATAGACTTTCTTCATCTTTGAAATAAGGTAACAAACACACTATCCTTTCATTACTTATTTTTTCAGGACTCAGATACTTACTTAGGCTATTCAGTCAGGCTTTCAGTAATTAATTTTTCTCATTAGACAAAATGTGTAAAGGGTTTTCTTGCTCAACTGTCCTGAAGAGCAGTTTGACCACCACAGAGGGTTAGAGGGCATTTGGCTGCTGGAAGGATGCATTGAATGGGTGGAGGGACAGACTCACCGGTCTTCTGTGGGCCTATAATGAGCAGCTTAGGGAAGCGGTCGCAGGTTTTCTCTTTTGACCAAATGTCTTTGTGTCTTTTGTCTTCGCAGGGGTCCTGTAGGAGAGACAGGAAGACAGAAAGTTTACTGGGCAAAACAGGCACTTAGAGTGCAGTCTTGAGACAAAATCTCTTCACAGAACCCCAACAAACTGACGCATGACCCAATACAACCATTACTCACGCACATGCAGGCACATTTACTGTCGAAGTATGCAGCTGTATAAATCTTTTCAAGCGCATATCTGGCAGCAGAGAGCTTATCATTAAAGTTCAATAAACAAGTTGCAAAAAAAGTTGCAAAAAAAGTTGCAAATAACGTTTTCTTGGCGCCAATTTCTGCCGAAATCCTCCCCTGCCTACGACGCCGTATCAGAAGGATTTGTAAAACGATAATGTCGATTTTAAGTTTTAACAAAGAATACAAGTTTTTCAGTGTAGAACTACAATGCTTTCAACGTAGAACTACAAATCAAGATGGCCAACATGTAAACAATCAGGAGAGAATAATTACTGCCCCCCACAGGTGAATATACGAAACTACACATTGGACTGCAGGCTGGCGTTAAACAGTGTCAGATGAGCGCCAGTGTAACACCTCACTTAAGTCAATCAAGCGCAGATACAAAATGCAACAAAAACGCCTATGGCGTTCAGAGTGCGTTCATTTATCCAAGATTCAAACGTCCGTGTGGATGAGGCCTAATAGCGAAGAGAGGGAATACAAGTAATTTGTTTTATCACCTCAAAACGAAGAACATTTTGGAATACGAAGAAAGCCAAAAGCTGCGCCCTCCACAAACGCCCAGTCAGTCAAGTGGAAAGAAAAAAGTGGCCCTACACACCAGCAGACTGATATTTTACAAGCATTTTCTAAAGGCGTATAACAAAAAGAATCAGCGGTGGATTGATATTACAAATGCCATTAACGTGTACCTGTGTAAAGACATGGTGCCGTTTCTTACAGTGGAGAAAAGTGGCATTCAGAACATGATTAAGACACTCGATCCACGTTACGAGGTACCTAGCCGCAAACACTTTAGCCAAACTGTATGACAAAGTTACACATGTTAAAAATTACTTGAAAAGTTTTAGAATTTTTAAAAATAAGTTTTGCACAATAAATGTTCTTAAAATGGCATTCTGTACTTTTTTGAAGTGTGTTTATTCTGCTGCAATGTATCTGGTATGTGAGTATGTTAGAAACAGTCATTTTGACATACATATGTACAGAATAAAAGAATATATTGCAATATATATCGTTACCGCACATGCTTCAAATTATACCGCAATATAGATTTTAATCCATATCGCCCAGCCCTACTGTTAACCAGGAGTTATTGCAATTAGCAGTTTACCAGACTCCCTTTTCCTCTGCCTTTTAGCTACGTGCCAATGTTCCATAGATAGGTGGGAAGGCAGGATGTTATATCAGGAAATCAAAAGAAACACATCTTCAGACATGTTGTACAGCATCTTGTTAAATCAGTGGGTATAAACACAGGATTAGGTTCTAACTAACTAGAACAACCACCATGGGAATACAGCCTTACTGGACTAATAATCAAGAAGAGAGACAGAGAAAAAAAAAAACAGAATCCAGATAGGAACAACAGCTTCACATGGCTTTGGGAGTTCAGAGGCAAGGATTTCATTCACCACGGACAGACAGGAGTCGTAATCTCTACTGATCTGCAGACTTTACCTGCACTGTAGCTAAAGTGGACACATCTGAATTGAGGTGTGCAGATAAATGGTTGGTAACGTAATCTACTGCTAATACTGCATGGGTATATCAACATGATGGCTATACATACTTTGGGTTTAAGATCTGTTTGCTGTAATGAAAATATTAATGAGTATGGCTAGCACCGCTGGACTAATATGAGCGCTGCTTCAGTGAACAGCGTTGCATTTCCAATATAGAGTGTGAAACACAGACTAATGTTTACAACCCATTGTAGCCCATGCATTAAAGTAGAAGTATATTATGATGTTTAATTCTGAGCTCAAAATTGATTTGGCTCAGATTAATAAAAGTTTTCCAAGTGAAGTTATGCAAAGCTTTCCACATCACCCTCTAACAACTGTTTAAAAAATGACAAGCCCTAGAATTTACGAGCTCTTCAGGAAAAAAGTAGTGTGTGTGTATCCCTTTGAGTGCCCTCCCTGTTGTAGCATGGGTTGAGAGGAGGCGGTGGAAAAACTCAGCAGGACAGTCAAAAACTTTGGTACGACCACACTGGTACTGGGAATTCCACAGTGCTTGTCCTTTAATGCAACCATAAGAGGTCACAAGCCAGTGATTCCTTGTGCCGGTCCCAAGTCCGGATAAATGCAGAGGGTTG
>JBBIGA010000022.1:9423641-9436975 GCA_037576975.1 Alestes dentex | reverse complement strand
TATATATACAGCTATGTAATCTCAATCCAGTCACTTTCTCATCCCTTGCTGATCACTGCTTGTTCCCTGCTTAGATTTAAAAAAAAAACTGCTAGTGTGTGTGTCATCTGTTGTGTCAAATGTTATTACTGTTATGTGTGTGTGCTGCTCCACTGTGCCTTTTAAATTGCCCCTCAGGGACAAATAAAGTTCTTTGAATTTAATTGAACTGAATTGAGTCTCACCTCGGCAAACTTGCGGTTGAGCAGCATTTGTTCGGCAAGCACTGAGTGGTTATGGAAGAGATGAGGTTGCATGTGGCTCCACATGTGTGGAAACCACCAGAACTCTTTACTGTAGGAGAGGAGCAGGTCATCACCCAGATCCTCCTCATCAGTGCCTGAAGAAGACCATATACACACTCAAAGTTGGCAGATGAAGGGCATAATCATTTACTTCCTAATATTAAGTGAAACACTTAACTATGAATCTTTCAGAAACTGTTCAAAGGATGGATGCCACTTAAGGACCCCTTTCAAATATGTTTGAATTATGACTTTTTTTTCTGATTAACTGTCCTGCACTGTCTCTCTTTCAGAATGGCGTAATATATTTTTCTTGAAATATAAGAACAAAATAGATATTCTTTCTAGATTCTTCATGGACAGGTGTGCTAAACTGTGGTAGGCTAAATAGGAGGACATATAGGAGAAACAGTGAATTTGTGAGTGAGGTTTTCGTTTCGAGTGCTGACATACTACATCAAACACTTATTTCAACAAAGTGAGCAGAATTTGCCATTCCATGATATGGGTCTTTCTAAACCAGACGATCAAGCCAATAACCATGCCTGAACCTTAATTTTTAAAAGTGCATTGAACCTTAATGTTATGCAGAGGTTTGATAAAAGGTTCTTCACACTCTCACACCTCTTTTCCAACTGCTTCTTTAAAGTAGCATCCATTGAATGGTTGTCTACTGAACCAAAAGCAGTTCTTCTTGCCATGGCTCCAGAGAACCCTTTGTCTTACCTGCATGGAAGAACTTTCCAGAGAAGCCGAGGTTGAAGGTGAAGTTGGGTACATGAGTTCGTAGCTCATTTTGCATCTCCAGCAGAGCCTTAATGATAAATTACAGAGTCTTCACAAACAAGAACACATACAGACCCTCAGAACACCCTGAACACAAGGACACACATATGCACACAAAATATAATCAACACACTAACACACAGCTGTAGTCTAGCCTTTTGTGCTGGGGTGGAGGTGTGTGTTCTTGGCTAAAATTGTTTACCAGAATTTTTTTTACTGCCTCAACCACTACCATAACTCATTAAAAAAACCTGATTCAGATTAAATGCAGAGGAGGTCCACAGACAGACAAGAAGGCTCTTTGATTATGTCTGCTCCCTCTTCCTTTTTTCTCTACCCTAACGCATGCATTGGGACACTCCAAAGCTGACAGAAAGATTAAGGGGGGGGGGCGAAACGGAAAAAATTAGAGAGAGAGAGAAAGAGAGAGAGAGAGAGAGCTAGAGAGAAACAGAGAGAGAAAAAGAGAGAGAGAGAAAGAGAGAGAGAGAGTTTTTGGAGATACAGATGCATATATATATATAAGTAAAAGATAGCAGAAGAGTCGCAAAGTTGCCGGGTCCATTAAAAGGAAACAAAGGGGCTATTAACTGAGGCAGAAGTTGATTGATGGTGACAATGGCTGAGCTTTACCCATCGTCTGAATGTTACTTCTAAGTTTACTTTTTAGTAGAAGAAAAAAGAGAGACTTGTGTGCCTGCTGCTTTCTTCCTAATCTTCACTTGTTCCTCAGTCTCTTCTATTTCAAACTCCATACATATTTCTCTCTCTACAAATATATCATTCCACCCCCGAACCCGTCTCTATTTCTGCAGGCACTGGGAAGAGAACCAGAAGGCCAGAAAAGAAAGTGACAGAAAGCAAGTGAGAGATAGAGGGAGCAAGGAAAGGAAAAAACGAAAGAAAGCCGAGAAAGAATGAGTGGGAAGGAGGAAGAGAAAGACAGAGAAAACAAGTCAGACATAAACACAACAGAAAGGATCGTGGGTAGGCTGTCAAGGACTTCACCAATTTTTGGGGCTACAGATCTATGATATCTTTGTTTTCACATGACTGTGCTGAGCTGCTGGTAAAACCATGATTTTTTTTTTTTCCCTCGTTTTCACACCGCCTCTTCATATCCTTGGAAAAACGCACATGGACGGGCCGGCGCTGGAGACTGTTACTGGCAGGATGCTATAGCCCGCCCCCATAGCTGCCTCAGCAAACAAATTGCCAGCAAATAAGTTGTGGTTAGGGGATTTTAAAATTCTTATTAAAATACAATAAAATGGACTTACTAAAACCTACAACTTATCGCACACACACACACACACCCATACACACCCACACACACACACACACACACTATTTGACACGCACCACTATTTGACAAGAAAGTCTTGGCTAGATAATTAACAAAATTGATAAAATGCAGTTCTAGTCCTTGTTAATTTTCCACCTGCTTGAGAGACATCTGTTCCACAATCACAGCAATTAACTGTTAAATAGTCAAAGTTCCATTGGTTCCCATTTGGATGTGTAGCTGTGAAGTAGAAAAATCCTAAAATGTGATCTTACTCTAAAAAAATCAAGAAATCAAAACGGCTCTTGGCCAGTGTTTTTTTTTCTTTTTTCTATTAACGATACAGCAGATATTTTTCTTGAACAGTTTAACCACTCAAGGTCACTAAAGGTGTGTAAACCTACAGAATCATGATAAACGGGTCATTGCCAATAAAGCAGCTACAGAAAATTAGGTGCAGGTTTGCTGTCGATAAAGGAGCATGAACTCATTACAATATATATGGGTTCATAGTCTTGAGCTGCCTGGCATAACAATGTAAAAGGTATACTAGTAGAACATCTGTATAGTCATTTTCTGGTATTACCTGTGTGCATGTCATTCCTCGCTCCCTATGGCCTCATATTCTCACTTCTCATCTTTAAGATCTTACAGAGGTATAGCTCCAACCCACAACATCCTCCCACATGCTCACAGCACGTTACTGGGTGTAGATTCATACATACATACATACATACGTATATACATACATGCTTACATTCAATGACCCCATCTACACATCCCATATGCACATTAAAACAAATACAAAAAGAACAAATCACCACTTTCATCCCCTGGGCTGTTGCTACCCACCTTCACGTCGAAAACCTTCATTCGTGTGCCCTCCTTGCCCACGAAAATGTCATCAATGTCCACCAGAATGTAGCGCTCCAGTGCTAGAGACAGCCGCTTGCCTGTCAAGAAGCTGACCGCATCTACCAGTACCAGCTTGTGCAGCCAGAAGTTCAGATTGTTTCCAAATAGCACTCTCTGAATGCCATCGTGAAGGCCCAGGTCCTGAACCACTGCTGTATGCAGGGGTCCAGACTGACCTCCGCCTTCAGCCAGCCGGCCTCGAGCCAGAAGCACAGGCTCGTAAGTGGAGTGGTTGGACTGAAAGACGGTCCAGTCATCCCCAGGCAGGGGTCCATGTTCTACCTCATGGGCTTTAGTGATCAAGAGTAGTGGGGACTTTGGGTTAACGCTGCAGTCTCTCAGGCCCAGGTTTGAATGCAAGAAGAGGGGGAAACCCTTCAGCTGGGCACTTTGCAAACTGTTCTCATTGGCCTTTATAGGAACATGAGAAAAACAAGAGATATAAGGTCAATAGGTCATTTTCAATAACATAACATGAAAAAAGTTGAAAATTTCCAAACGGATGTATTTGCTTCTTACTTTGTATTGCAAACATATCGCAAAAAGTGATAAACTGCTCTTTATTGAAGAAAAAACACAATGAGCCTTGGCTTTAGGGCAGGGCAATATATTTAACAAGATTAATTACAACAATACACTCCAATATGCTTTTCTGAGCATACCTTGAATATCTTCAACACATGAGGAACACTGGTCAACATGTTTCATTACAAAGAAAGCATTATTATTCTCTTAACTTTGATTTAAAGTCAAATAAAAATAATTTCATATTATACTGTAGCCCAGGTTCTTTTCGATCAGTTCCAACTTGTCAGATTTTAATCCAGGACTAGAAAGCCAATTTTCATCTAGGTTTGAAACATGAAGCTGAAACTTCATGTCATCTTAACATGAAGTATCATATGCTCTCTTTTTAAAGCCTCACAAAGATTTTACAAAACAGTTCAGATTAAACACAACTTACTCTCACACCATAACTCCACATTCTACAACCAATAACTGAAAAGCAATTACACCATGGGAAAATTCTTTTGCAAATGCTTTTGTTAACATTAAGATCCCTTTAACCCTATGGGTCCTGTTTGTTGGTCCACACTTCAATTCATTACTCTCATAACTACATATTTTGTCACAGTAGTTTCTGAATAAAAGAAATAAGCCAAGAGAGCTATACATTATAGCGATTTTAACATAATTAAAGAATGTTAGAGAAAACATAAAGCAGCCTTAAGCAATGCATTGCTTTTATAAAAATGAATAATAATTAATTATAAATAAATGCATTCATTATTCTTTTATGCCTCCATTTCAGATTCCCATGTCCACTTATCCCTTTCTGTCATGAAAAATATTTGATAATTGGCCTAAAAAAATCACAAAAAACAAGCAGAAGAGAGCAAGACAGAGGGAAAGCTGCATGCTTAATACAGTCTTAGAAGATTATGCTGACCCAAGTGCTGTCTAAGTGAGGAAGGTTTATTCCAAGTAAATGTTAACAAAACATACAGGGTTAGGCAGAAGCACTAACAAGAAGGCAAAGAGGGGCTTAAATTGATACAGGAAAGTGTAATTACAAACTGACTCAGAAGTGTCCTCCATGGTAATGCGAGCTTGCAGTTAGAGCTCCAAGCTCTGGGGGATGGTGCTTGTGACTGAGCTATAGCTCGGACTGGTACAAGTGGAGACTAGGCATGCCACATTCCATGCTAGAATGCAGCCACCATTTATCTTATGGGAAACTGTTGCTGGCCTCTAGTTTACTGCTGCTGCAGTTTGTGACTATTAAATGAAGACCATTTTATTTAATGCAGAATTTCACCATAGTTGCAGTGGACATTCCACCTGGCACCAATGCTAACAATGCACTAGCAAACATTATGTAGACATCGTTGAGCTCCAAAACTTACACCTTATTGCCACCAGAGATTTCAACAATGCAAATCTAAGTCTCTCATTTCAGTTCTACCTCAGTTCCATCAGTAATTAGAGAGGCAAACATGCTGGACTGTGTTTACATTAACATCGCTGGTGCATACTGTACCTCGGCCACCTATTGCACATCTCTGTTCTGCTGATCGCAGCATACAGACCGCGTCAAGGCTGTTCTGAAGCAGAAAAAAATCCCCGCTGTTCAGGACTGTTTAGAGCACACTGAGATGTTTTGGGAGGCTACAACTAGGGGTGTGCGATATACAGTAAACTCCCACTTAATCACGGTCCAGCAGTCGCGACTTCAGTCTCTCTGAGATTTTTTCTGAGAACCAAACTACTAATAGTTCACGAAAACCACAGATATCCTCCGCATTTTTTTCGCTTTTGTGACATCCGGGTCTCGTCCGCCACGCCCCCTTGCCCTCGTGCTGGGTTGTTTATGTTTGGATGCAGCGCTTCAGGGGCAATCAGACGCACCTGAAGGCAATGAGCCTCCGCTGCTCAGCTAAAAATAGGCATTTTAGGCATTTTTTTTTACCACACCACAACTTAGCGGTTTTTCAGCAGTGGTTGAGAAAGATCGTTTTAAAGAACTTCTGAACATGTTACACACTAGATACACACTGCCTGGCTGAACGGATTACAGTAAAACAGCTCTGCCTGAACTGCATGACTTCAGTCACCAAACTCGGCAGAGAAACTGAAGAACATGTCACGTTTCGCCATAACAACAGATTTATAGTAGAGAAGCCATACATTTCACTGACTACTGTTTGCCAGACGAACACACAGGTGACATCACTGTTTGTTTTCTGGTCATAACATTTGACAGAATCTAAGGTGAAGTGCACATGCATCTTTTATTTCGGCAAAGATTTTTCAAGTATCTTAGTATATTAGACATAACTTGATGAAAAAACAAGTTTATTTTACATCTTTGTGCAATATTGGACGGAAATTGAATAATTTATTTACAAAAGCTGAAATTGTTTTTTTCTTGTGCAGAATTAGATGGAATTCAAATGGTTGACTTTTGGACTTCCATTTATAAGGCAGTGAATTATGTGTTTGTCAGATGGAGTATTTTTGATTGCTGATTTTAAAAACCAAATAATGAACATTAGAGTAGAGCTATTGAATGTTTGTCAAAATTCAGTTGTTCGATTTCAGTGTTCACACAGTTATTGTTTTTCTGCCAGTTTTAATGAATTAAACAAGACCTGTGCCAACATTATTGTTGATGTATTGTTGTGTGCTGTTTCTTATGTATCATTAGTAAATGACAGTAAATATTGTATTTAGCAGAGAAAGCTGGTAAAAAATAAGACTTTTATCATCAAATTATCATTACTGGAAAAAAATACATCGAACATTCCAAGCTACAACCTAGCAATGGCAAAAAAGCATTTGTAACAGGTCCGTAAAAGCTCTCACCTTGAAGAAGCCGATGATGCCCACTCCGTACTCCACACAGTACTTGTCGAGCAGTTCTCTGTTCCAGGCGTCCAGATTGACATATTTTAGGATGTTCTCATAGATGACCAGTGTGAAGCGTCCACGGTTCTTGTCTGTAAGGGTGGGCATGTCACCCTTACCGGGGGCGATCTCTGTTTGGTAGTGGAAACGGCCCGACTCCAGAATGGCCACGATGTCTTGACCCAGCTGAGAGTACAGGCTCTCCACAAATACCAACACCACAGGGTCTGTGCGAGATGTGTCTGCTGGCTTGGCAGTTCTTGGAGGAAGAACCCTGGCTGAGGGTGTGGAGGGGGTTGCTTGAGGATCTTCCCAGTCAGTGGTGCCCTCGTCAACACCCTCCACACCTCCAGCCCCCGCTGGCTCCAGTTCCCGCTTGACCCCATACAGAAAGTAAGCTGAGATGAGAACACTAACCATACAGAAGAGGAAGAGCAGCAGAAGGCTGGTCTGCAGCGTGAGCTGACGGTAGAGCCGCCTCATGCGCCCACACACCAGCATCATCACCCTGCAGCCACTCAGATAAATATACACACACCGTCCTCTCTTCAAAAACAATTTACAATGTCTATTATATGGTTCAGATAAGACAGGAAAACAAAGGGTGACATGAAACTGAGGTCCTCCGTGGCGTCTGCTGTCATGTCACCATTGCAGAAGGCGGCAGAGCCGGTGTGGGCAGGGGACAGCATGAGCGAGGGTGGGCTCCCAGTCACCTTCAGAGATGTGTGCTGCCCCCACCTCGTTTGCCAGCGGCCCCCTGCCCAACACCCCAACACCCCTTGGCTCTCTCTAAGTCCTTATCTGCAGAACCAGTGTGGAAAAGAAGATGGCCTGGAGGCACGGTAAAGCAAATTTCTGAAGAGCACACTGTATTTGCAGAGGCGATTTTTCCAGACGAGTCATGCCCTGTTTTTATGTAATCTGTGGGGGGAAAATAGCAAACAGTTTAACAAGGGAAACACTACTACATCTAAACAATAAATAATTAATTATTAGAAAACAAAATGTATAACTGTGGCTATTTGCCCTCAGTTACAAAAATGGGTAATTACTATGTTAATACATCATTGCCAATCTTTCACATTTTCAACCACAAAACAATACACATAATTTCCCCTGCTGAAAACCAAACTCATCACAATGCTGAAGAAGTGATACCATGAGAGTATGGTAGAGGAAGGCTCCCTTCACCTAATACCAAGAGGATCTAGGGAGGAAATTACAAAAGCAATGCATGAATTACAGGATAATGGTGGCTGCTTGCATTGATCAGCCAGGGTTTTGAAAGTGATCCTCATTCTGCTTCATGCACTTCAAAGTGCAAACATCATTCCAACATTTACTTTTAAATGTGGAGCTCAATACAAAATGTGGCCCAGGTAATTGAGTGAAGAGGAACGAATTTAGGATCCACACAAGGGTCCCTGGGCACAAGATATATAGACAGCCAGAATAGGAAGAGGCCATAAATTGGTAACAAAGTGCAAAAGGAGAAGAATCCAAACATGCACCGTACAGACTTTTAGAAACTTTTGTTCCCTTTATGTCTAGTAATTTTAGTATTTTCTCACTTAATAAAGGTCTTTTTATGGTATTACAACTTTGCACATACATGGCTGTCACACTGGCCTGCAAGTCGTTTAAGGACAGGGAGAGGCTGACAATGACACAGAGGACTGCTGAGGCAAAGACATGACATGACATGACGTGTCTGGGGTGGAATACAGGTCCACTTTTTCTCCACAGAGATCAAAATACGTAAATACCAAAGCAAATACATGATATTGGGGGGGGGAGGGTAGAGAAAGCCATTTTATCACAGAACAGAGAGTATGCCCTCCCCTTGCACCCAAGCCTACAACTCCAAAACACAGCTGTTGGTGTTGTAGTCAGTTTGCGTGATCCAGCTTCACCACCAGGATTCTTATGGATGTAGAGTCGCTGGGCACACATGTGGAGGAGAGCAAATGGCTTTTATGAAGCAAAACCAAGCTGGGCCACATTTCACAAGGGATAGTCTGGAAGGTGCCCACCTTCCCACCCCAAGCTTGAGCTCAAACCACAATACCAGTCACTGGAGCTCTATTGTGCCAGGGAGAGGATTGAAAATGGTAGTTGGAATGTCGTCAGAGGTTGGATTACAGCTCTAGAGCTTTTCCCATGCATAGCCTGGCTCTTTGATATGCACCAGTCACCCCAGGCCGAGACAGTGGAGCCAGCCCTTTGTGTTCAGTATTCTCATTAAATACAGAATCAGATGACATGAGGCATTCACCACGGACAGCTGAAGGTATCGGCTACACCCAATAAAATTGTAAAGACATGAAATATGCCACTTGGTAAATTTGAAATAAATTTGCCATGGGAATGAACAAGATACAGAGCCGAAGTGATGGAGCCAGCACAGTCAATTACAGAATCATCTGCACAATTGACGCTGAACACACCTACAATATGTTACTGTTTCTGAAACTAAACAGAGGTGAGTGACTTCAGAGGAATGTTAAAAATGGAATGTTGTGTTATTGTATTGACAAAGTGCATTTCACAGAAAGTAAAATGTCCCTGAACATGACACGATGTCGCTTGGATAGACTAAAATCAAAAGTCATCATCATCACACACACATAAAAAGAAACTGCTTGCCAAGAGCATCGCAATGCAGTATAAAACAAATAACAGAATGCTGATATACCAGAATAAGCAAGAAAAATGCAAATTATATTTGCAGGAATGTCCCCATCTCCCATGTTAGCAAGCTCTCTCTGTCCTAGATCTTTGATTTTCTTTTTCATAGTTCCACACTCATCCAACACGCAAAAAAAAAAAAAAAAATTCAACTTGTTTGGGAGGTATGATGCCAGAAAAGCTTTTATTTTGAAGACCTAATCATGCTTCAAAATACTTTGAACTAATCGTGCTTCAAAATACTTTGCCCTCCTTTGCCTGAGTAATTAACGTTTGCAAGAGCCAAAACCTTGCCTCTGGAAGTCATGAATGTGAAACTCTGATTTTATTCCCCCCAAAGAGTCACCTTTCTGCCATATGCGCATGATGCCAAGTTGGTAGTCTGAATCCATGTCAAATGCATCATATCTCCTCCACATTATGGTGGCCTTTTTCATTCCCCTTTGGTTCCGAGGACTGAAATTCATCACAAAAATAACTATGGGGAAGATTCAGAGAGTGTTATCAGAAACTCCAGATAGCTTTTTAATCACCCATCTGTGGCACTGAAAATTCAACATCTGTTTTTGTTCTGAAGTTGATTTCAACAACAATGAAAAGTCCACAATCACAAACCTGTAAAATTGAAAGCCTTCAAAAAACAAACAAAAAGGAAATGTTAAAGTTTGTATATAGTAGGTGTATGCAAGGGCACTAAAGTACATTCATATTCATAACATGAATTCACAATTAGGGAATTCACTACAGTAAACCCTTGACAATCATGGGGTTACATTCCAAGAGCACCCGCCTATAGTGAAAAACCGCGAAGTTGTGATGTGGTAAAAATTTGCCTAAAACGTCTATTTTTACAGTGTAAACCCAAAATATGCCCCCAAATATGCTCCCAAAACACCTGAATTTCTTTTTAAACTCAGCTTAATACATTAGCCTTAAAGAAAATGTAAAGGTAAACCCGTGTCCGTACTGTACAGTCTCCCACAGTGCTAGAATGTAAAATACCGATGTTACCCCTATATAGACTGTACTGTAATTCACGCAAGTGCGTTTTCTTTGGTATGAGCTGTCATTTTCTTTGGTATAAGCAGGGTAAATACAGTAATAAATGTATTTAATTTACAGTCATAAAAATACAGGGCTTTAAGAAGAACACAACAAAAATCGTGAGAACACTCGAGATAGCTCCACGGTGTAAATTCTGGACTGCATCTGCCAGAAATAAGTCACAGGGCAGCAGCCAATCAGCAGCAAGGAGAAATAAATAACGTTTTCATATTGGCTACTTTCAGACCCCCCACCTCTCAGTACAGCGGTATTTCACCATCCCAAGACGCGCTTTCTTTGTGGTCTCTGGAAAGTACCAAAAAATGTAGTTATATTTTATATGGAAATGTAGCTGCATTTACGTTAATATTTATGTTACAAAATTAGTAAATTGTATTTTTCTTAATAATTTAGAACTAAAATGCATGAAAAATTATATAGTGCCACGAAAATGCTGTGACGTCCAGGCCTCGTCCGCTACGCCCCCTCATCCTTATGCTGGGTTGTAATTGTTTGGGTGCGGCGCTGAGCAATGGAGGCTCATTCCATTCAGGTGTGTCTGCGCCGTGCCCAAACAAACAACCCAGCACGAGGACAAGGGGTGTGGCTGATGAAGCCCGGATGTCACAAAAACAAAACAAAACAAAAAAAAAAGAAAAAGAAAAAAAGACAGGATATCTGTGGTTTCCATGAATGTGTGGGGATTTACGCGAACAATTATTCGTTTGGTTCTCTGACAAATTCCGCGAGAGACTACAGCAGCGACTGCTGAACCAAGAATAAGTGGGGTTTTACTGTACATTGCATCATGGATGATTAAGGGGAAAATATACAGATCAACAAGTTTAGTTAAATGTGAAGTTTCAACACTTGATATTTAAGATAAAGTATAATACACTACATGAAATTAACATGATTGAAAATTAGCAGTCTTGTTTTAATGTTTTATTGTTACCATGACAAACTAGAATGTTTGCACATTACTCACTTTGTAAAAGACCAAAACTCATCACGCTCATCATCATGATTTCAAAGCTTTCATTCTCTCTTCCTTTACCCTATCCTTTTTTGTTTTCTTTCAAAGCAGATGAACAAAAAATTTGTTTTCTGGACAAATCAGCATCACATTTTGTGCATGCTGAGTAAAGGAAAATGATCCAGTAAAAAATTTAATATTTTTGTAAAAGTGACAAATCACCAGCTGTAGTTTATTGCAGATTAGCCTCAGCGGGCTTTGTAATTGAGGAACAATTAAATTACTCTCATCAGACTCAGACTGAAACAAACTGCTTCGGCAGATTTTGAATTTAGGAAGTAAATGGTCTTAAAATGGGGCTGTGCCTAAAAAATGTTCAAAAAGATCTTTTATTCATAGGTTTGTATTTATCACATAAGATTATAAACAGAGACTTTTCTGTTGGTCAAAGTGGTGAACTCCTCAAGGCAAAGTAATGAAATCAACAAAACCAACAAACGGTCAATAAAAAAATGACATTATTTATCACTATCATCATGAATTATCCATTATACATACAGAATAAGCTTATCTCATCTTATAATCCAAATATACATATACACACACCGATCAGCCTCAACATTAAAACCAATAAAGGGACCTTTCAGAAGGAATTAAACGGAAAGTGCACAGGAAGAGAGAGATAGCTCACAGTAAAGCTACTGTTGCTGAACAAGTTATTTCTGGCTTTGACAGAGTAGTGTCAGAACACTTGACTTCCAAAGGGTGTTGATTTGGCCTCCATATTCCACAGATGTCAATCCGAGCATCTGTAGAATGTGCTGGACAAAACCCTAATCCATGGAGGTCCTACCTCACAACTTACAGTACTTAAAGGATCTGCTTCTAATGTCTTTCCCGACACCACAGTACACGCAGAGACAGAAAGAGATCAATTAAAAAGTGTGTATATATTAGGGGTGTCACACAATTTTAAAAAATGATTACAAGCTCTGTGATTAATTAATCTAAATTAATCGCACACTTTTTGCTGTAAAAGTAATAAAAATGTGTAATACATTTTGGCATATGAGTGAATGAATAATCAACATAACAGACTTTCAACATAACTGTTTCTGCACTGTTCATGTGCAGTAATGGTCACAGCAATCAAAAATATGACCTAAGAATCAGAAGGGTTTTAATGTGGGGGTGTGCTGCACTGTCTCATGTATGTGTTTCACTCTTACATCCACCCCTAACATAATAGTTCTGGTGTTTTGAAGAATTATGCTACCCTGTCAAAAAATGCTACCTTTAAGTTTATACAGTTCATACAGTTTATAGTCAGTTTATAATACTGATGATGATGAGAAATAGACAAATAATATCCATAATAAGAGATAATATCTTTTATTTAAATGAGAAGAGCCTAGATAGATAGATAGATCTTTAGAGCTGCAAACCGCAGAAAAAAATGCATTTTAGAATCAGAATCAGAATACTTTACTGATCATGGAGGAAACTGCTTACGTAATGACTCAGACCCCAGAGTAGCGACATACATTCATATACCCTTGAACTGTGCACTGAAGACAGCATGTAGGAGCAAACAAGTACATGTACAAGTCGAAAGTAATAATTAAAAGACCTTTTAAGATATTAATCACTGTAACCCAGTGACCCAAACGCAAGATAGCACGGATAAACTAGCGTCCAAAGCAAGACAGCGAAGACAACCAGCTACCCCAACGCTAGGTAACACAGATTTGTGAGCGCAGCACTGAATCAAATGACTGTGGATCTGCACATGCGCAGAAGGACACCGTAGCACATCTCAGTGGGCAGCATGTTTCAGCAGAACACCGGACCGGGTTAAAGTCACGTGGTGTGATTAATCAGTTAATTTTTTTTGACGTGTTATTTTTTCTGTGATTAATTGATCAAAATTAACGCGTTAATTCAA
>JBBIGA010000022.1:9385465-9404589 GCA_037576975.1 Alestes dentex | reverse complement strand
TCGGTTCCTAAGATCGGCCAAGTTTAACGAGTACCGATCGAGTCATAAAATGTGATTATCGGCCGATACTGATCTTCGGCCGATTGATCGGAGCATCCCTAATAGTCAGTGCAACAACAGGTGAACTACAGTTATAGTTCTTGTGCAGCAAGTGAACTATAGTCCGTGTTCATAAAAAGCAGATGAAATATAGTTCGTGTACAGGCAGGTGAACAATGGTCAGTTTTCTGTACAGCAAATGAACTATAGTCACTGCTCGCATACAGCAGGTGAACTATAGTCAGTTTTTGTGTTGAGCAGGTGAACTATAGCTAGTGCACAATAGAGCAGGAGAACTATAGTCACTTTTGATTTACAGAAGGTGAACTCTTGTCCGCGTTCATGTACAGCAGGTGATCTATAATCAGTGTTCACTACAACAGGTGAAATATAGCCTGTTTTCATGTACAGCTGATGAACTATAGTCAGTGCTCATTTTCAGCAAGTGAACCATAGTCAGTGTTCAGTAGAGCAGGTGACCTATAGTCAGTGTTCATGTTGAGCTTGTGGTCTATACTCAGTATTCATTATGACAGGTTAACTATAGTCAGTGTTCATCCACGACAGGTGAAATATAGACAGTGATCATGTACAGCAGGCGAACTGTAGTAAGTCTTCATGTCCAGCAGGTGAGCTATAGTCACTGCTGATTTACAGCAGGTGAAGTATAGTCAGTGATTATGTACAGCAGGTGAACTGTAGTAATTCTCCATGTCCAGCAGGTGAACCATCAGTGGTGTCAGTGGTGATTTACTGCTGGTGAACTATAGTGTGGTCGGGTACAGAAGATGAACTATTGTCAGTGTTCATGTTCTGCTAGTGAACTATAGTGAATGTTCCTATACAGCAGGTGAAGTAATAGGTAACATGTAAGCAATGATTGTGTACAGCAGGTGATCTATAGTCAGTGTTCAGTATAGCAGGTGATCTATAGTCAGTCTTCAGTGCAACAGGTGAACTATAGTCAGTTTTCTTGTTGAGTCGGTGAACCAGAATCAGTTTTCATGTTCTGCTAGTGAACTATAGTCAGTGTTTGTGTACAGCAGGTAAAGTATAATCAGTGTTCATATACAGCAGGTAAACTTTAGTCAGTGTTCATGTATAGCAGGTGAACTATAGTCAATGCTCATGTACAGCAGGTGAGCTATAGACAGTGTTCAGCACAGCAGGCGAAATTTTGTCAGTGTTCGAGAATAGAAGGTGAACCATAGTGAGTGTTCATGTACAGCAGGTGAATTATAATTAGATTTCTTCAGATGTTGAGACAGGGAAGTGGTAGAGTGGGATAACCATGAGGAATGGTCTGACTGTAGTTCATTCAAAACAAGACAGCTATCTAACATAATGGTTTCTGCAAGTCTATTTAATATAAATGCCTGAATTCGCAGAGAGTATTGTTGTTCAGATTGTGTTTGTTTGGATTTTGCTGGTGGAAGAAGAGGAGGAGGAAGAGGATAGGCAGCTGAGGATTACTTTTTTTTGTTTTAGGTTATAAACATTAATATGTATAAAAGTATAAATCAACATGGTTGAAATGTTCCTTGCTCTGAAACTATAATTATAATTTTTATTATTTTAGGTTTTATCGTTGAAGAATGCAAAGGTGCAAAAATTACTTGAGTAGTCTTTTATTATTTGCACATACAGGCAGTCTATTTCTGCCATAAAACATGTTGAGAATGTTCATATGTTCATAAAACTTACCTTTACCTGTAGTGGCTTCAGTGGGAGTATGGCAGTGGCAATATTTAATGAGATAAGCAAGGGAATCTGGTATAGCACATAATCCCTGAAAGCATCACGAGTTACTTTTGTGGTGCATGAATTGCTCTGCTGCTGCCACCCAGTGCAGATTTTTCTGTGGTCGTGAAGCAACACTAGTGTTACAGCTGAAAACAGACAGCCACAATGGAGGACTGTCAGGTTTTGATTTGCTTGCTTAAGGGAAATACTATTTTAGTATATGGTACAGTGTTTGAAGGCTGAATGTTTCAACTAACTTTGTAAATCTCACATTTTCTTTACATAATGAAGAAATCTATCAAGGTACAAGCACATTATATGGCACTGTACATTCAGTCTCCTAGAGCCATGACAATCAGGAAAAAAATGTGATAACCCACTTAATCTGAGGTATTTGTCCATTTTTCTCTCTCACTCTCTCCCAGATCTTCAAGCTGATGAAGTTTGACAGCTATACTCGCTTTGTGCGCTCACAGATCTATCAGGATTGCATGCTGGCTAATGTAGAGGGCAGGCCTCTTCTGGAGCCCAGTCAGCGCTCTAAACTTCCCATCTCCGCAAAACACAGCAGCCCCTTAACCAGAGAGTGGCACAAACCTGAGCAGAAACTCAAAGAGGTATGGAATACAATTCCATATCCTACATTTTTCTTTGAAAGTTCATATTAGGTTTATGTACTTTATGGGGGGAAAAAACTTCATTCTTACATTATCCATTTTCCAGCCTCTCATTATCCCTTAGAATAAAACAGGCAGTCTTTGTTACTCTGCATAATATGTAAAAGACCTTCATTCTGATTCCATGCATTGTTCCTTATTCAAAAAGTGCTAAAACACTCATTGTAATTGAAACAAAATGCTGTAGGCAAAGAGGTGGAGATGTGTAAATGTACTTGTGATATCACAAGCACAATGAACTCAAAAAGGGCTGTTTTGGCAACTTTGTTTCCATAAATTGATTTTATGGCCTGGAGAGTGAATATTACTCCTTGAGATTTTACCAGATTATATATATTGTGCATGCACCTATCAAATGGGCGTTCAATGGCTTGTGCAGGAGCCCCCACACAGTTCACTGTTTCCTGGTTCCTACAATTGTATGGGTGCCAGCAGTCACTAGTCTATGGCAAGGATTTCCTTTAACTTTTTGCTGGTCAGGTTTTCCCAACTTAAGAGGTATCAGCACAATTTTCACAAAAGTAGATGTTTTCTACTTTAAATTTGGGAACTTCCTAGAAAAGGCATCAAGGGCTAGAGGGCATACATTGTTCAATGTATAGTAAAACATGGACCATGCCTAAAAGCAGTCAAAGGGCACATTCCGTTCACCATATGGTGACCACAGATAGGGGCCCCTTGTAGCTTCTAACACTAAGTAAATGCTGCGTAGACAATAATGGGGGTGAAAACGTACCACATTGATTAGTATATTTATCATTAAAATCTTCCTCACTACATGGCCCAGGGGCAAAGAACCAACTGACAGACATAATCAAGCCACATTTAACCCAGCAACCAGTGTGTGAAAAAGAGCCACAAGAACTAAAACCAGAGTTTTAAATCAATTCATCAAGTGCCCCACAACCCATGCACACACCACAATAGGTACACTACAATGGGTAGCATAAAGTGCTAATGGGCCTAGCATGAAATAGGGCCTATAGGTGGCTGTGGTGCTTTATGGGGCTCCTCATACAAAAGGACCACACCTACTGATTCATCCTCATCAGAGGCGGCAGGGTAGACAACAGTTATTGATGTACCTTCTTGACCAACCCTATGGGTGTCCCCCCTTGGTTCATGCCTTAACACCTCCGGAACTGCTCTCAATTCAGACCGGTGCACCTGTCAAGCCGGTCCAACTCCCTCAAAAAGAGGTACTGTGTATACCGCCCCTGTTCCAGAGGGGGCCCGCAGCACACGACAGACTTCAGAATTCCAATCGTCTTGAATTTTATTCTGTCCCTGTATGTGGTTCCACAGGTATACAAGCGGCCTCTCTTTGAACCCAGCATCATTCACCTGCTCATTATGGCTCTGGTTCCGTCTGTATGCCACCTCCACACATCTACGTCTAACATGTTCCCAAGTCATCAATGGCAAAGTACATAGCATGAAGGGTACAGTTAAGTCATTCACACTGTCCATTACCCTGTGGGTGATATGGTGTTTGTCCTACTCTCCTTAAAACCATACATCTGGCACAAAATTCCGCCCTTGGTCAGAGTGTATACGAGCAGGGGGCCCAAATCGATGAAACCTCAGCTGCACCAGTGCCCGGGCAACAGTATTCGCCCTCTCATATTTGGTTGGGACTGCTTGAGAATACTTGGTAAATATGTCAGTGAGAATCAAAACATTTTCCCTACCATCACTTGCAGGTTAGGTTTAGTGGCCTGCACTGTGCCCCAGTATGAATGAACTTTGGGCTGGACAGCCTTCCCCAGTATTCACCACTGTTCAGCATCCCGAGCCATGTTCGGCCAAAAGCACTGTCTCCGCAAAAACTGAAGGGTTCTCTCTACTCCCTGGTGTCCTTGATCATCATGGAAACTATGAAGAACCTCCTCCTGCAAACACTGTGGGAGCACCAACAGGAAAATATCTGGGCCTCCCTCCGGGACAGGAATTAGCAGATACAACAATCCTTGTCTCTCCACCAGGCAATCCCACTGACGAAGAAGTGTCCTATTCAAGCAGTGTCCTGTAGGCAAAATGCTCCAGATACTGACAGGACAGTGCATCAGCATTTTGGTTATTTTTCCCAGGGCAATACTTGATAGTAAAATTAAAAGAAGCCAATTTGGAGGCCCACCACTGCTCGGTTGCCCCTAGTTTTGCAGTCTTAAGGTGTCTCAAGGGGTTATTATCAGTAAAAATGGTGAAGTGATTCCCCAGAAAATATTCAGCAACAAGGATCAACAGCAATAGATGTAGTTTCAGCTGAGGTTACCTTCACTGCTTGCAATGGAGCCAATGTAAAGTATATGTAACTATTAGCTACTTTAAGCCCCAACCAGTCACACTGCCTCTTTTGTAAGTGAAGAAAATGTTTACAGAAGAAACTCAGTTATAGTTGTAACCATTGACCCTGTGTCAACAAGGCAAGGAACCATCACGCCCCCATAGCCACACTTAGCGCAGGACAATTCCCCACTAACTGATCATCCGAGGGAGGACATACAGAGCCAGAGTCTTCCCCTCCCAGTGCGCACACACCGGGGTCTTCTAGTTTCCAAAACTGGCTAATGAAGGCATTGGCTGAGGGCATTGGTGGGCTAAGAGGGTTAGCAGAGGACACATGAGAAGCTAAACTACTGTTACTTAGAGGGGGAACAGCTTGACAATAATGAGCTTTATGTCCAGGTTTGTCACATCGAAGACAAATAGGCTGCCCATCGGGGGTACCCCTAAAATAACCTCCCCTGGATGACACAAAAGCACATGGTTTAGTGTCAGATTGGCCTAGATGTTTAACCAGCATATCTAATTGGGCTTGTTGCTTCCAAACCATGTCTTTTAATTCAGCCAATTCAGAGGTCTGAGCAAAGGTGGCCTCACACTGAGATGTATAATGCATTTCACGGCCACGTCCTAAAGCATGATGGCCTTAGTTGTAACCTGACTGGCCCTCCTCCACCCACCTAATGGCCTCACACTGTACATCCAACAAAGTTAACCCCCCAACAGCCTGCACCAGACTAAGTTCCCTTCACCACATGTGATCATAAACATTCTCACAAAACTGGTCTCTTAACACCAAGTCAGTATTAACAGAGTTTCACTCTTTCCATAAGTTCCATTTTCCACTGTCCACATACAGGTTGGGCATCACTCCCATTAACATTGTCCCCAGTACCTCCATTTTGTGCGCTAAACAGTCTTTGGTTTTCAGCTTGAAGCCGCTCCACTTGTTCCCGTAATTGTTCTAACTCCATGTTGGCTCCCTCACTGGTACCATCCATCCGGCTGCCAGCTGCTGTTTTCTATACACCCACCCACCCACACACACACACACACACACAAAGCAAAGGTCTTATAGAAATATAATCTTTATTAAATAACACTGAATGGGTTATATGGATTGGTCAGTCAGTTAATAAATAGGTAAATACATACATTACACAATGAAAGCCCATTAAGCTACCAGGACTGAACCAGTTGAGCCAATATGATGAACCCTGCTAGAAACAAGGTCTCAACCCACACGTGAACAAGCACATGCTTAAAACACGCTGGGGATCAAACCACATACACTGCAACAGAATAATTTAATGATTACTAATAAATATTCAAAGGTGTAAGTTAAACATCACAATACTCCAATTCAGTCATCAAGTGCCCCAAAACCCATGGAGACCCATTCATTACCCCATTCTGGCTCGACCCAGCTAGCTAAAGGCAAAGGGAAGGGAAGACAACAGAGAAGAAAAAAAAGAAAAGAAAAAAATACCTCTAACAATAATTAATACAAGCAGCATTCACAAAAACAATATGTAGAGAACATCATATAGAGAAGAGCAGCCAACAGCCAATGCAGCTAACGGGGCTCAATTCAATTTCAATTCAAAGAACTTTATTTGTCCCCGAAGGGCAGTTTAAAAGGCACAGTGGAACAGCACAAACATATGACAGTACTAACATTTGAAACACAATGGATGACACACAAAACATTTTTTTAAATAAATCTAAGCAGGGAACAAGCAGTGATCAGCAAGGGATGAGAAAGTGACTCGACTGAGATTATATAGCTGTATATTTACGTGTATATTCTGTGTATTGCACTATGAACAATAATAAATAACTTTAAATAACAGAAGCAGTAAGGTTGCATAATGTTTGAAGTGAAAAATGAGAAATGGGAGACTCAAATCAAATCAAGGAGGTCTGGTTTAGGGGGGTGGGGGAGGTGGGAATGTGTGAGGTGTTAGTGATGGGTTTGGGTGATTGTCAGGAGTTCAAAAGAAGGACAGCTTTAGGAACAAAGGTGACCTTCCTCCTCTGAGTCTTGCAACTGGGACATCGGAGCTGGCGTTTGGAGGGGAGCCACTCAAAGGCAGAGTTCAGCCTGCATCTTGAGTGTTAGCCTGCATGTCTGCTGGTCACAGATGTGTGAGAAGGATCTCACAGGCAGTCCAATAATCTTAGAGCACACGCTGACAGTGCTCTGAAGCCGTTTTCTGTGCTGCATGCTAGTGGAATGGAACCAGCAAGTGATGGAGAATGATATGACACTCTCTATGAAGGAATAGTAAAAAGTCTGTAAAATGTCTTTCCTGACTCCAAAAGAATTGAGCTTCCTGAGGAGGTACTGCCGCTGATGACACATCCTGAGAATCTCCTCTGTGTTGGAGGAGAATTTCAGCAGGTGGTCGATGACGGTGCCCAGATATTTGTACTCCTCAACTAGCTCCACTGACTTCCTGTGGATGAAGGTGGTAACTGCTGCAGCCAGGTCCCTCTGCTTGTTGGTGTCTGTGCGATATGCAAATTGAAGTGGGTCCATCTGTGAGTTAGTGGTTCTAATGATGTGGTGTTTTACGACCCTCTCCATGGCTTTTATCACTAGAGAGGTAAGAGCCACAGGCCGAAGATCATTAAGGGCTTTGGTTGTGCTTTTTTTGGGAATGGGAATGACTGTGGAATGCTTCCAGAGTTGGGGGACTATACCACTGTCTATGGAGCTCTGGAACAAGGCGTGGAATACTCCACCTAGTTGCTGAGCACAGTGCCGCAGGCCAGGTGAGCTTCTCTCTCTAGTCCTCTTAAGGGCTCTCACTACATTCTCTGTGGTGAAGATGAGTGCGGAGTTGTTTGATTTAAGTGAGGATCTTAAACTCTGGAGCTGGGTTGTGTTGTCTGACTCAAACCTGGTGTAAAAGGTGTTGAGGTCATCAGGGAGGGATGTGGCGCTGCTGCCCTCCATGTGGATGATTCTGTTGCTGGAGACAGCTGTGTTCACAGAGGCCATGGTTTTCAGTCCCTGCCAAGCAGAGTGGAGGTTCCCCTCAGAAAATTTCTTCTCCACTTGTCAGTTTCAGATCCTTTTCTTTTTGTTTAGGATTTCTTTAAGCTCTTTGGTAATCCAGGGTTTATTGTTCGGAAAGATAGTGACTGTTTTAGATGGGATGATGTTGTCGACACAGAAGGAGATGCTCATGTATGTTGTTGGAGGAAAGGAGGTTGTCCCAGTCTGTGGATTCAAAACATCCTTGTAGAGTTTGGATGCTTTCTACTGTGTACTATTTGATGTTTTTAACAACCTTCTTTGCCCTTTTGATGACCTGTGTGTATGCTAGGGCGAGCAGGATGGTATGATGATCAGCCGAGCCAAGAGGAGGGAGGAGAAAAGATCTGTATGCGTCAGGGACTGAACCATAGCATTTGTCCAAAATCTTCCCCATGCGGGTGGTGCATGTGACATAATGCTGAAATCCTTTGAGGGACTTGTCAGGAGAACAGTGATTGAAGTCACCCAGAATTAATTTGGGGGAATCCAGTGCTAACTCTTCTAATTTATTTAGAGTGTTGGTGATGTGCTCAGTAGCAGTGGCAGCATTGGCTTTGGGGTGGATGTAAACCAGAATGAGGAAAAGTTGTGGAAATTCTCTTGGAAGATAGAAAGGACAGAGGGACACAGCCAGGAGCTCAGTGTCTGTGTTGCACAGTTTTTCCCTCACAACGACTGTGGAACACCAGTGTGTGTTTACGTAGAGACATACGCCCCCTCTGTGATGTTTACCGGTGAGCTCACTAACGTGATCGAGAAGTAGCGGGGGGCTGAAGCCATCAATATGTAGCATGTCATCGCTCTAAAACAAACAAACCAAACAAAAGCTAAAATGATTTACAATCCATCATACATGATCGCCATTTCTCATTATTATATATTTCATGTACTAAGCCCATAAATAGTTTTGTCACACACTCGAACACCACAATAGGTAGCGTAAAATGCTAATGAGCCTAGCATCCTAAATCTGTATCATAAAATACATTCAGTCCCTGACTAAAACCCACAAAAGCAGTTATGCTTCACACAAAGGAGGTTACTCATAACAAAGAGAGTTACTCAAAAAGAGAATTACTCATAATGTGTTTCCAACATACCAATTGACATAAGTAGCCAGGATTTGGAAAGGCACCACTCTGTCACTAATGACTCTCCAATCGGCCGACAGCTATAAAGCAGAACGCTGGCTGAAGACTGAATGCACATTGCTAACCGGAGAGCCCAAAAGCCAAAAATCATACAAAAGCTATGTCTGAACCTACCTCTCCACACAGAAAGTGAAACGTGCATCACAGTTCCATCTGATAGCCGTTAACCCGCTAGCACGCCACATGCTGAGATAACAGTGAAGAGGGCTTTATGCCAGGACCCCAGGTTAAATCAGTCCTCCTCTTTCCACTCCCACAATTAATGACGTAACAGGCACAATAGAAAAAGACCATGAAAAGTGAGAGAAACGAGGCACTAGGGCATGTACTGATTGTACTTAGATATTCTGTATTCTATATATTAGTATACAAATTACATAAGTAACAAATTTCTTTATTTTAACAGTAACTTTTCTTTTGTATTAATGGATTAACTGTTTTCACAGAAGTCAAAGGTCAAGCTTGGTAAAAATGCAGGACGAGATGTTGATGAAATAGTAGAGAGGGGACAAGTAATAGTGAATCCTGGACCTTCTCACACTTCAGAGGTGACCTGACTCAAGACCCAAGACAGTTATAAGTGTAAATACTAACAAAACATTCAGACAAAATGGGTCTAACAATTAATTTTGTGTGCATGGATTTTGGTACAGTTAGTGACGCGCTCTACTGATGCAGACAGTACAGTAAAGGCCAGGGCTGACAAGTACTGTTGTGTGTTCCTGCCTGATGGCACAGCCTCACTGATCCCTGCCCGGCCTGGTGTTACCATCCGTGGCATGCTGACAGGCCTTTGTGTGAAAAGATGTCTTCCTCTTTCTGACATCATCATCTACCTGCAAGGAAAAGACAAGGTGAGTCTATTACAGGCCTTGTAACAATATACAGAAAAAAATATATGGACGTGTGTAAGTATATTTGCTGTATATATGTATCAGACATACATGGATCAGCCATAATATTAAAACAACATGCCTAAAATTGGGCAGTCCAACTTTGTGCTGCCAAAACAGTTCTATCCCTTTGAGGCATGGATTCCACGAGATCTCTGAATGTGTGCTGTGGTGTCTGGCACCAAGATGTTTGGGGCCTTCATGGGGTAAGACTAGTATGTCCAACACATCCCACAGAGGGTCGATCTGATTTTGATTTAGAATTTGGAATTTGGAGGCCAAGTCAACACCTTGAACTCAAATCATTTCTGAACAATGCTTGCAGTGTGGCAGGGCCCATTATCGTGCTGAAAGAGGCCATGGCCATTAGGAAATATTGTTGTTCTGAGCGGGTGTACTTACCTTGTAACAATTAGGAAGGTGGTACATATCAAAGTAACATCAACATGAATGCCAAGATCCAACCTTTCCCTGGCGCCATAACTTCCCCTGGTAAGTAACACACATGCACCAGATGATGTGAACGAAAATGTGATTCATCAGACCAGGCCACTTTCTTGCATCACTTCATGGTTCAGTTCCTCCTTTGTAGGCAGGGGTGGACTAGGACTAAAAAACGGCCCTGAACTTTCTTCACCAGCTGTGCTCAGAGGTCTGTGTCTTGGCCATGGTTTGGGCGGGGGAGACGGGGTGGGGGGTGGTGGTGGTTGCCGATTGGGTCATGGTTCGGGGGGGCGTGTGCAGTGGTCTATGTCTCAGCTGTGGTTCGAAGGGGGGGTGCGCAGAAGTCTGCATCTCGGCCGTGGTTCGGGGGCAGGTGCGCAGAGGTCCGTGTCTTGGTCGTGTTTCGGGTGGGGGTGGTATCTCGGCTGAGAAAGACAGGCCAACGGCCGTTCTGGACTTTTCCAGAACACACAGATTGCCAATCCGCCCCTGATTGTAGGCGTTTTTAGCAGTGAACAGGGATCAGTACGGATATTCTGACTGGTCTGCATCTACACAGTCCCATACACAGCAAACTCAAAAGTACTGTGTAGTCTGACACCTTTTTAATGGAGCCAGCTTGGTCTTTTTCAACAATTTGTGCTACAGCAGCTCTGCTGTGGGTTTGTACCAAATGGACTAGCCTTCTCAAGATGCATTAGTTAGCTCTGGACACCCTTATTGCCTGTTTACTGTCTCTCCTTGGGCAACCTTTGGTAAGTAGTAACCACTTCATATTGGGAACAACTCACAAGACCTGCTGTTTTTAATATGTTGTATCCCTGTCATTTGAGCAGTTTTCAAAAACGCTTAAAATCAGTCCTTACACTTACCCATTTTTCCTGATTTCAGGACATCAATTTCGAACACTGACTGTGCACGTGCTGTCTATTACACTCCACCTCTTGACGAGTGGCACTATTATAAGATAGTCAATGTTATGTTATTGATAACGTTATCCATGTTAATGTTACTCATATTGTGGCCAATTGGTGTGATTTGAAATATTAAAAAATAATCAAAAATGTTTGTCATTTCATGTATGGAGTAAATGTATTTGAAATGTTTTCAGGTTAAAAAACATTCCTTTTTTTCAGATCTGTCCTCATGCCTGGGGTTAGGGCATTAACGACTTTTTTTCAGGTTGACTTATCCGTCATCAAAGACGAAGTCGAGTCAACTAGTCGTTTGATGACGTCATCACACATGCAGCGGAGGAACACAGGTGTCCAACATAGAGCAACTTTTCTTAAAGTTCTCTGTAACATTAACAGTCAACATGACAATTAAACAAAACTTTCTGGTAAATTTAAGTGTACAACAGAAAGTGGGAACAGTTTAAGCCGCGGCAGCCACTCAGCGACCTCCGGACTGGACAACTTTCTGCAATGCTAGCGTTAGCTATATTAGCTAGCGGATGCTGTTTCAGATGCTGTGCAGAACGCCGGTACTGTTACTGTACTTTAACACACAACTTGCAGATTGTGCAGGTGACCGTGCTGTTTGTGTGTCTAGAGTGAAATATCTCCACACATGTGATGTGTGTCTGTTTCCTCTGCTGCCATGTCTCTCGTCTTGTTGTGGTTTTGTGTTTAGATTCCACTTGCGCCAACGTTACCGTCCTTTTTATGAAGGGACTATAATAATTGGTTAAGTCAAGGAATGTGTGTCAGTGTCAGCCGATCAGAGGCAGAGACTACATTGTACACAAGTGCGCACAGAGAGAGGAAAAAAAACACACGACTTGTGCCTCTGAAGTCGACTAGTTGACTTTTCTGTTAATTTCTGTTAATTGATTTTTTCTTTGCTTTGCTAATGTCTCATTTTGGTCTTAAATTCCACAGAAACTCCTGTCTATTGATCAAGACAGCTCAGTGTTGAAAGACCAGCAAGTCTTTTTGGAGCTACAGGTGACATTTGCGTGAGTCTTTACCCCTGACCTTAACTTTTGGTTACTTTTAATTTTTTCACCTAATGGGACCAAGAAGTAGCTGAGCCAGCTAAGGCTGCCACTTACTTTGGCAGTGCTTGGCCAGACCTGGCACAGGGGAATTAATGGAAAGTGAGAGCACATCATATTTTTAAAAAATAACTGAGTTATTAAAATGTTTAAAAAAATGATTAAAAAAAGAACTGACTTATTTCTCCTTATTAAGAAGAGGCACAGCTCATTCAAATCTTGAAAAAACAGGTATAGATCAATAGATCAGACAATTGATGATCTTTAGTTTTCATATAGTCCTCAATTTTGTAATTACTGTCAGGTAGGAAAATAGGTCACAAGTCAGTTATATTTACAGTTGGTTTGTAAGTGTAGGGAAGCAGAGAACTGGAGCTAAAATTCAGTGTTTTCCACCATGAACTATAAGACTTCCCTATTGAGGAACAGGCTGGTAAACATGAGAAAACTGGGTGGTGGGGGTGTGAAAAACTTTAAACGAAACAGAAAGTAGATCGAGATGGAAATGTATAAGATACAAGACTTAAGATGTATTCCTCTTCTCAATCTTTAGTTATTTCATAGCTCCATTAATAACAAAATCCAGGACTAGAAACTGGATTCAAGGTGTAGAATGCAATTGCTATAAACCACTGCTATATCAGCAGTCTGGGTGTCTGGGTGTCAATTCCTAAGTGGAACTGGATAGAGCTATGAGAATTCAGGGATACATATCAGACATAAGATGCAGTTGTATGCAGCTTTATGTGGCTCTTTTAACTGTTTATAATAATAGTAGTGGAGTGTTAATATTACATACTGTGTGTGTGATATACAGTGTGGAAGTAGTGTTTACAGGTAAGCAGGTAGCTATCGTGGAGAAATCCAATAAGACCCTCCAGGATGCGCTGGCTTCTGTGCTCCAAAAGCACCACCTCCTTCCTCAAGACACCATCATCACCCTGGTGAGCACTGCCTGTGAATGACTGGAGTGAACCATTTTGTTCAGCGCTGTCAGAAAACACTGAACACCAGAAAACCTTTCATCCTTGCAACAAAGCTTTCCTACAGAGAAATTGATTTTCTATATTTTCACTTAATGGATTTTGGGGTTCTGAAAACAGAACATCACCCATATAGTTCTTACTGTCTGATTGTTTGCAATTGTGAGGAATTTGTTTTGTAATAATTTATCTCATCCTCTCCATTCTCCACTCTTTCAGAGAGGAAGCAAAGAACCGCTAAGCATGAATACAGTTGTGACCAATCTGGCTAACAAGACACTTACCCTGGACAAAACAAAAGGTATATGTGCCAGGCCTTGCCTAATTATTGTAGCTTGATATCATGAAAAAATACATAAGCATCCTCACATAGCCTTGAGCAATAAAAATTTCCAAATTTGTAATACATTTGGTTGCAAATTGACTTAATTGTCTCTTGGCATTCTCTGTTGTTTTTTTTTTTCATGAACAGTTAGGCAAGTTGCAGTTAGGCAAGTAGTTTGTCCCCATCCTGCAAGAAGTTTAGAAGCCAGTGGCTATGTGGCACACAATTTGTGTTGTTTAGAGCCTTTACACTGTTTCTCTGTGCATGGAAAGGCCTTAAACACATGACAAATACTAGCACTGAACTACTGCACAGGAATAGTTTCTACGTAATTCCTTTAAAAAGTCAATTTTGTCAGTTCAAGTGTTGTCAGTTCATATACATAATATACAGAGGTCCTAATAATATAAAGATTTGCCAACTGGAATATGTGTCTAAATGAATTTCTCTCTCAGATGTTGACCAGGGCCTCAGCTCGAAATCAGCTCCAGTTTCTGATCTTCAGGTGAATCTGAAGCTAATCCTTTTTATCTGTAAGCGAAAATTAACCCCTTACTCTAACTTCTAACTGAAAGTCCCAATGTTCATGACTAGATAACATGACTATTAATTCATTAATCTGTAATAGTTACTGAATAATTTGCAGAAGAATAATTGTCCTCAAAATTAATAATAGAATAATTAACCCAAATTAATCCTTAATGGATTAAACAGTGGATTCACTCAGACATGTTCTGTACTCCTAAAGCATAAACGGGCCGTCTTGTCTGTTTTAATTTAATACAAGCATTATATGTTTTGTATCCCAGAACATGCATAGTTGTTCAAAATATGAATAGATATATATTTTTTATGGAACATTTTTTATTTTATTTGTTTCCAGGCACGCAGAAGTGGTGTAGACATTGACATGAGTTCATCAAACTTTTGCAGATCAAATCTCAGGCCTAAGAACCCTGTTGTGCGGAGAACCTATGACACAGAAGGTATAAGTTACAGTTTAGTAATTGATAATATTTAACTAATTTTAGGGTGGTAAACTGTAATCTCACTATATTTTAAGATGTCTTATTTAGTTTTTCTGTTAGAACAGACAAAATAGTTGTACCTCAGCACAGTAGCACCCCAGCAAATTAGCAGTACCACATTTTAAGAATGTTTCCAATAAGATATTTATTAAGAAAAAAAGAACTTCTAGTGATCCTTACAATTCCCTTAGAAATGTGTCTCATGATGGAATTTACTGTGAGAAAGAAAACATATTGCCTATCTCTGCTAGTTACTGCCAGGCAGTCTTTGTAATGTCTCCTATGGGTAAAACTGTTCCAGGGCTGGTAGAGCTCCTGAATCAAGCTCAGTGCTGCAGTGCTGATGACCAGCATGGTCTCTTTAAGAAAGAGCATCTGATTGTGCCTAAGTTTCTCCAGCTCCCTCTGGAGGAGGCAGAGGAATACAAGAAACAGGAGGAGGGCCAGAAGAGATCATTGGAAGAACCCAACTTCAACATGCCGTCTCTAGAAGAACACCATACATATCCCCCCATGTCTTCACTTTGTTTCACAGAGCCAGTAGACAGGAAACTATCTGAAATCCAGTGCTCTAATCCTGCACGGGAAACTGTGGTATGAACTTTCCCTATCAATAAGCCCAAATGGATATCTGTCTATTTTCAGACTACTTGCATTGAAGATGGAAACTGCTTCAGGAATGTGAATCTCTGGAGATAGAAAGCACTTGGACATGTAAAGACCTTTTAGACTTTTGAGGATGTTATAAGATGTTTACAGTTAATGTGGAGTGACACAGTGTTAATGTTCAGTTGATTGTATTTATTTAAAACTTATCATTATGTCAAATATATTACTCACATTGTGCTTCATATTTTGGTATTCTGTATTTTATTGAAGTCATAAATAATCCCTAAACTACAGTTTGAAGTGTGCTATATTACTAGCGATAAGATTACTTTATGTAAGACAATTTTTAAAGTTACTAGAGTTACATTATGGATGATCATTTGTAGGGTTACTTGATGGAATATTGTTTGTATAGTTATAATATGGACTACTTGCAAGGGCACTTGATGGAGGGTAACTTGTAGGGTTATTTTATTGAGATTCACTCAAACAGTTACTTTGTGGGTAGTTGTTTGTGGAGTTTATTTGTGAATGGTTACTTTGTGGAGAGCTACTTGTGGGGTTTTCTTTTTCAAGAAGGGGTACACATAGAGTTACAATGTTTAGGATTACTTGTAGGATTACTTAATGGATAACTAGAATTAATTTTTAGAAGAGTTACATTAAGGTATCACATTATGAAGGGTTACCTGTAGGTTTAGTTTATGGAGAGTTACCTGAGAGTTACCTTTATAGAGACGAGTATTTTGTGGAGCTACATTATCAAAAATTATTTGTGGAGTTACTTTAAGAAGGGTTATTTCTAAGTTTGCCAGGTTACTTTGTGGGTTTACGTAATGACAGGTTACTTAATATATATAGTTGGCAGGATGATGCTGATGGCTGCCTGTGGTCCTTTCCTGTATGATAATGCAAAACCATATTCACACACATGCACACACACACACACACACACACACACACACTCACATTCATTTTCAGGAGAGTCTCTCTGCTCTACGTATTTATGTCATCCGGAACAGACAGTGAAGGAATAGCTTAGTAAGAAACAACTCTCACTGCTTCAGTTGTGCCTGTAGTCCTCCAGCTGACTGAAGGAAGGAGGGAGGGCGTAAGGGAGTGTGAGAGGAAGGTGTGGGCAAGAGGGGAAAAAGATAGAGAGAAAAAGACAACTGAGGTGAACAAAAGCGAGATCCTCCTCACTTCTCCTCTTGTAAGGTGAGATTTCTTTCTCTCATCATTTGGTAGTTTGTCATAAAGCTCAAACTTATTTGAATGCTATTCGGTCATATTGTTGTGTTCTGTCCGTCTCTGCTTGTCATTAGCTGCAGGTTGAGTTAAACAGTACTGTCTCAGCAAACGTAAGAGTTCATTTCAACGATAATTTGTGTTGTATGTATGGTCTGCTTGCTTTGTTTCTCATTATAATTGCTACTGTGAACTTGCTGTGCTGAATCCCCTATAATGTCAGTGATGGATGAGCAGATTGTTTATCATTATTCACTGTTTCTTTTTGAAATGTAGGAGATCCTGCATTCGCTCAATTACATCACATCACTGCTGTAACTCATCTAGTCATCCCTGTCTGAAACAAAGATCTACATCCAGTCTGATCTTTACTGTTGGTATCACACTTCTGTGTGGCAAATTCGTTAGTTTGCAGTTTAAAGTGTCCCACACATGCATAGTAGTTGAATCCTTAATGGGTTAACTGGATATGAGTAAATACCTTTACAGGAAGTAGCTGTAGTGTAGTTGTAAAATTATATATGTAAAGTCATTTACATATATTGACTTGCAAGCATCAGTAGACAGATTGTGGAGTGTAGGCTACTGTCATCAGTCCCAAAGAGGTTTTAGAGAGGCCCTTTTGTGTCCTTGTTCAACTCAGTTTTTAATTTTGGAATGGGTCAAATCCAGAACTCCTCTTTTTTGTCTGTGTGGATGTCAATTCAGGGTCAATAAGATCAGATAACTGATACAGAAGTTTGATTCGGATGTTCACATTTTCTTTAGGATCTTTAGTTCAAATGTTTTATATTTTCTATCTTATATTTTCACTCTGAACTACAGGCAACAAGAAGCAAGGTCAAAGAAGAAAACATTTTGGCTTGTAAAATTTTTTAAAGCATCATTTTTGTAAGTGGTAGGTGTGCACATCATTTTATTGTTTAAAGAGCATCCACTATGATACAATAGCGTATGGTTTTCATCAGAAATGTATGTTCTTGTAATAATCATTCAGGAACCTTTATTCTATGGGTGCACATTGTCCAGAGTAGCATATGCATTGAAAAAACAGAAACATAGCTTCATATACTAGGGAAAGTTGATCAAAATATTTCCCACTCCATGCTTTGACTTTTTTTACTCCAAGTATGCATGTATCTGGTATTCAGTAATCTTGACATGTTGGGAGCTAAGTTAGACCAAAAATGTGGACTGACTACTGAGCTGGGTAGAACTGGGTTGGGAAAAGCTTGACTAACCCTGACCCTAAATTCATCTAAAATTCATTTGGCTAAAGAATGTGTTATTTCTGCATAGTCCAAAGTTAAGGGTTGTCCAGTAGGCCCGAGTCCGACTGAGCTGAGCTACCTGGAGCCTTTTAATACTTTTAAAATTTCCCAAAAAGGAAAATCCCAAAAAGGAAAAACTTAATTTTCAGTGCTTCCACAAGTTCCATTTAGACTTTCTCTAGCATGTCCAACGTATTGGTCAGTCTGTGGGAAAAGGCATTTGGCGACAGGCTTGGTGTCTTCCAAATGTGCCCTAGAGGAACAGTGCCTCACTCGTGTTCCTTCATCTGTCAGACTTCTGGTGCCTGCTTGTTGCCATGGTGACTCTGTCTGGTAATACAGACCATACAGACACTCATCATTAGCATCGTTCGTGGATTGCCTTTTGAATCAGTTGTTGATCCGACATTTTTGTGTTTGGAAAAGCTGTCGAATGGCTTTGTTGGCACTGTAAATGGCTCTGTAAAAACAGACAGAAAGCTAATGAATGTAGACTAATTTTCTCTCTCTTTCTTTCTCTCCCTTGTTCACATTGCGTGTGGTGGTAATGGGTAGATGAGTCTTTGTCCTTCTTTTAGATGATGACGTGAAAACTTCTTGCTTTTGGTATTACTCATCTTGACTCTGCACACAAACACAGAACAGTTCATGAAATCTGTAACCATCCACACACAGCATCTGGACATCTTTTTTATTGCTGTTGCATTACACTTACATACACCCAGTCCTGTTCAAGTCCTGTTCGAGTTGAAGCTGTTCAATACAGCTTATTTAACATAATCAGCTTAAAATTGTCTAAATTAACTGAAAAACGTATAACCTGCTCAAAAACAGACAGAAATAGTTACTCTTATAATTCATCCAAAATCAACAAAATACAAAAATGCCCATAAAGCTATATTCAAACTCCCTTAGGTCACGAAACTGTATTATTCTGACATCCTGTTTTATGCAACATTAATGACTGTTTCTATATATACACACACTACACACATTCAGAGCTCTTGCATTACAGTTCACTTAAGCATTCAGCTCTTAAGCATTCAGCTGCTGCTATCAAGATAATAGCCTTGAGAGTCGGACAGATGACTCACATCTTTAAAAGGAATCAGAATCAGAATCAGAAAACTTTATTTATACCGGAGGAAATTGTTTATAATGTAAAATAAAAGTAAGATAAAGACCTATAATTAAATAAAGTAAAATAAGTCTAATAAAAGTCTAGATAGAATCTAATAAAAATAAAATAAAATCTGCGTAAAAATAAAAATCAGTGGAAAGAAAAACAACCATAATATGAATATAAGTAGTAATATTGCACATAGAGTAGTAATATTGCACATGGATATTACAGTAATTAAGTGATTTAGCGCCATATGGAG